>JABWTJ010000173.1:1589737-1667136 GCA_016801875.1 Solanum sitiens
TTAAGCATATAGAAGGGTTTACAATACTACCAATACATCTCATTCACTATTAAGAGTTTACTACGAATAGTATCAAAACCATAACCTACCTTCACCAAGGATTCTTGATCAAGCAAGCAATCTCTCAAAGCTTTTTGTTTCCTCTTTGGTTGTCTCTCTCTATCGATCGTTTCTTTCTCTCCTTCTTCTCTCTATTTTTTCTTCTTCCAAACTCTCTCTCTTTTCCCTATTTAGCAAATAATTAGGTATAAAAGATGAGGAGGAAACCACCCACTCGTATTACTCAAGGTCATCTCCCTTACCCCCCCCCAAGGATTTTGAGGTTTTTAAATTGGACCCACTTAAAATTTATAATTTATAGACAAGATATAGTCTCAAATACTCCTTTAAAACTTACCCAGAAATTTGACCCAGACTGGGATTACGCAACCTGTGATGGTCCGTCGTGCCTACGACGGTCCGTCCTGCACTTCCGTCACGACGGACAGAGAATTGCTCTCAGTACCCAATTCTCAAGAGTTGAAGTGTTCTGAAACGGAACCTCACAATGGTCCGTCATGTCTGTGACGGTCCGTCCTGCAGGTCCGTCACAGACTTCAGAGAATTGCTCTCAGTACCCAATTCTCAAGAGTTGAAGTGTTTTGAAACGGAACCTCACAATGGTCCGTCATGTATGTGACGGTCCGTCCTGCAGGTCCGTCATAGAGTTCAGAGAGTCGATTTCAGCACTCAAATATAAGAATTCCAAGTGTTTGGAACGAGACACCCTCGACGGTCCGTCGTGCCCATGACGGTCCGTCGTTGGATACGTCGTCTCAGACAGTTTTCCAGAAATAAAATCTGCTGCTCAAAACGACTAAGCAGGTCGTTACAAAGAGTTACAAAAAATGAAAAATATAAGTCAGCAGCATGCAGAGCTATGTCAATCGGAAGACAAAAAAATTCCAGAGCTATGTCGATCGGAAGACAGAAAAAATTCAGAGTTACA
Source organism: Solanum sitiens (assembly GCA_016801875.1). Taxonomy (NCBI): domain Eukaryota; kingdom Viridiplantae; phylum Streptophyta; class Magnoliopsida; order Solanales; family Solanaceae; genus Solanum; species Solanum sitiens. The sequence continues at coordinate 1,590,726 of JABWTJ010000173.1, forward strand.
AGGAGACGTTGGGAAACTCCATAAAACCCATAATAATGTTTGTTTAAATACAGCAACAGCTAGTACATCTACAACAAAAGGAGTCAGTGGAACAAAATATATGAATTCAAATATGAACAAAATCTTTGATAAACCATTTATACCAAAAACCCAGAAAGACCAATTATTTGTACCACCACAGACAACTACTTATTCAGAAAGCTTAAACCAAGATAAAAAAGACTATAACCACATAACCCGCTCATATATTGAAAACTTATATAAAATCCAAAATTATTTAAACTCAACACCAAGATCTACAAATACTAAAGACCCTCATACTGATTTTATAACCCAAAAACTACAAGGATATAATAAATTAATAGCGCAACCAGGCACCAATGCAAATCTAGTAAAAACTTGTTATAGTTATGGATTACTTAACACAGTTTATACCCAAACAGGAGAAGAAATATCAACTATATCGGAGCTATATAAAGCATTCATGAACTATAAAAGAATTACTAAAGGAACATTATTTTATATAAAGTTTTATTCAGCACCAGCAAAGATATTATTTGATGAAATAAAGCCAATTATACAAGTTGTAAAAATTGGTTTGACTAGAGATATGATAATTCCGGAAGATATTGGAACTCAGCCAGAAATACCAAGAATTGAGATACCAGAATTCTACGCTAACAAAAGAGTTATTGGAATAGCAACTATTCTAAATGAACTAACCAATAATTATTTAAATGGAAATTCAGTATGGAGCTATTATGTACGAGAACAAGTTATGATATACTCAAATTCTAGAGAAGTTAGAGAACAAGATATGGAAGAGATACGCCAATGGATACTTAGTTTACTTAAGCCAGAGCAAAAACCAACAACAAGAGCATTAAGGAAAGAATTTATTTCGGAAAACTTATTAACCAGATATTGCAAAATTATTGGACAAAAATATCCTGACCATATATGTTCAAAATGTCAAGGAGAAAATAATGTCATCCCAGATGTCCAAATAGAATAAAGATACGTGGAAAGAAGAAGAAGACAAGACAAAATGGGGTCTAGATAAAAATAAAGAGATAAGAAAATATGAGAAATAATGTAAAGTGTGTAGGCCATTATAAAAAAGCAAAGGCCACTATGTAAAAAAGTAAAGTAGTTTGTCTTGTTTTATTTTGTAGTTTTGTAATAATTCATGAATTACTATTCATGAATAGTAAAAGTTGTAAATAGTAAGAGTCAAGTGTGTCGGCCATGAAATAAAAAGAAGAGGCCATTATATAAATGTATTTTGTTTTTAGTGTCGGCCAAATATAATTAGGCCATGTGTAAAGTAAGTGTCGGCCACTTATATTGGCCAAACATGTAAGTTTTCTTGTATAAATAGAGGACTTTACCTCATAAATAAAATCATCCCTTCTTCTCTCTATATCTCTCTTCACTCTTTTCTTATTCCGCTTCCACACCCCTCCACATTTTTATACCATTTTTATCTATTTCTTATATGTTCTTTATCTTTATTATCAAAATGATATTCAACATCTTTTTTAAGTTTTCTATGTAGTGGTTTTAAATACTCTGCTAATTTTGGTATGTACTCTCTTACTTGGTTTACTAATCCTAAAAAGGATTGTAATTTCTTTTTTGTATCTATATCTTCATCTAGGTTGATTATTTTCTCTACTATATGTGTTTGCATTTTTTTCATATAACATGCAACAACCAAGATAAATCATAAAATAACATGTTAGAAAATATAAGTTATAATCATGGTAAATGCAAGATAAACATTTTTGAAATACATTTGAGATACTTTTAAAAAGTAACCTTAGTTCATTATTGTGAGAGATTTACCTTTAACCGACATAGACCATGTGAGATATAATATGAAATCTGGTGTCTATCACACACCAAAAAGAGATGTCCTTACTTCCCAAGGTAAGAACCATAAATCTAAGCTAAAGTGAATCCACTAACTAATGTCTATCTAAGATAACCTATTATAAAACATAATTATGACACAAGGAGATTTCTATTAGAAACCTGGCCTCAACTACAGAGAGCTTATATCTCAATATCCTCTTGGTGCTAAGTATAAATCCCATGGAATAGTCATTAATCTTTCTTGTCTTATTATCCTTAAAAAGGCACAATTAGGTAGCCCATCCAAGCTATAGTTCATTATAATTGCTCATTTATCTTGATTCAACTTACCTGAGAAAACCTTTCTACCTTATGAATCCTTTAATATGAGAAACCCTTCCACAACCATGTAGAACAACATAAATGCCTCACTCTCAAAGCACTCTCAAATCACTTACAATAATTTCATAAAGAAAAATGGATATCTTCAAAATTCTTCTTTTATAAATGCATCTTTTATCATATGATCAAATCTAAAAATCATAGATCATGCATGGATCCAAGTGAATTGAACTTGAAAACATGTAATTATTTCAATTCATGTATAAAAAGACATAAAACAATCACTTAGATCATAGATTGAAAAGAACCCATTAGATTGAATAAAACCCTAATTTCAATTAAAGATTATAACTTGTAAAATTGGAGAATTTAGGAACCCTATGGAGGATAGGGCTGCATAGGTGAATACTATCATACATTGATGTTAAAATCCAACAATTATTTCTGAATTCAGAGACTTGATCTTGAAACACTAGACTTGCTCTTCAATCTTTAGAGAGAGAGATTTCGGGGAAGAATTAGATCAACTTTTGAGAATTTAAGAGAATGAGTTCAATTGGGTAATTTGGGGGTTTGAAACACTTATATAGGGCCTATAATATAAGGTAAAATTACATAATATTGGGTTAAAATAATTAGAAAAATACCAAAAATCCCCTCTTAAAATAACTGTCGGACCTAGGGCCCGTCCTAGCCGATCGTAGGTAAGATTCAGAGACTTAAATGTTGACCATCCATCGATGGGGACCATGTACGGTTGGTGGTCTACCTACTGACCATACACGGACATTGCATGTCCTAAAAAATTTTCCAAAAGTTTTTCTTTATTTCCCTTCTACCTACGGATGGCATCTACGGTCTTCTACAAACCGTAGGTTGGAGCCAAAGGTCACACCCGCAACCACAAAAACTGCATTTTCCATCCCTTTCAAATCCAAGGTAATACGATATCTACCCCTTGGGAAAATTCTTCCTCAAATGGAATGAAGACATCATAAGCGAGTCGGAAGGCGATCGAACAACTTAACATGAATGTAATCACATTAATGCACATATCTGAGGAAGAAAAATAGACTCCTAGCTAAAGCATATTCAAAAACCTTTTTTCATAAGGCATGTATGCAAATCATACTCCAATGCACATAAACATGGAGAAATCAAACAAATTAACTCATTTTATCAAAAATATAATTAAGTTTTTTCATAAGAATGCATGCATAAGTAATTAAGAGAATGACTAAGTCATAAGGATGGACCATGAGGAGCTAAATACCTCAAGCTAGAGTGGGGTCGGAGGGAAATAGATGAGGATAACGGGACTTCATATCACCGTCGGCCTCCCAAGTTGTGCCCTCAACTAATTAATTCCTCCAAAGAACATTCACAGAAGCAACTTCCTTATTTCTAAATTTCTTAACTTGTCGGTCCAAAATCTCAATCGAAAATTCTTTGGATGAACGATTCTCCTTAACTCCCAAACCTTCCAAGGACACATTAGATGTAAGATCTCCCACACATTTCTTCAATAAGGAGACATGGAAAACAGGATGCACCAATGCCAAATCATTAGGAAAATGAAGTTCATAAAGAAAATTTACCGAAACAGTTCAAATATGATATGGACCCACATATTGGGGAATAAACTTCCCTTTCTTCCAAAACCTTATCACACCTTTCTTGGGGAAATTTTAAAGTAGACCCAATCATGAACATAGAACTCAAGATCTCTCCTCTTAACATTAGCATAGAATTGTCGACTTTGAGTTGTTTTCAATCTTACTCTAATAAGACGAACATTCTCTGTTGCCTTATGTACCATCTCGGGACCTATCAAGGAAAATTCAACAACTTCAAACCAACCTATAAGAGATCTACCCTTCCTTCCGTAAAGAGCCTCAAATGGAGTCATACAAATTCTGAAATGATAACTATTATTGTAAGCGAACTCAATCAAAGGAAAATGATCATCCTAATTACACTTAAAGTCAGCCACACAAGCTCTCAACATATATTCCAAAGTTTGGCTAGTATACTCTACTTGCCCATTGGTTTGCGAATGAAAGGTCGTAGTAACATCTTCTTAAGCAAACCGCTTCCTTCAACATAGCTTTTTAAGCACCGTATCCTTAAATTCAACAAAATTTGGATCAAGACTTCTCATTGCTTTAACATCTAACACAAAAGACGATTTTGAACCATTATGTCCCATAACACCGCTTTTGGAAGAGTCAACCAACTGAGCACCCAATCGTGCCAATCTAGGAATATCTCTAACCAATTTCTTCTTCCCATTATAAATATGAGCAACATTACCCATTGATAACCAACTAAGAGCATCCGCCACCATATTCACTTTGTTGGGGTGATAGAGAACACTCATGTAATAATCCTTTATTAACTCAAGCCACCTTCATTAGCAAAAATTTAGATCTTTCTATTTAAACACATATTAAAAACATTTGTGGTCGATGGAGACATCAAAATTAACACCACAAAAGTAATGCCTCCAAATATTTATGGCAAAAAAACCCACGTCTAGTTCGAAATCATAGGTATGGTAGTTCTTCCCGTGAATCTTAAGTCATCTTGAAGCATAAGTCATAACTTTCCCATTTCACATAAGAACACACTCTATACCAACACTCGTAGCATCACAATAAACCACAGATCCATTGGATCTTTCTAGTTAAGTGAACATTGAAGTTAAGATAACCCTATCTATTTAATTCTTGAAAACTCTTCTTACACACTTCAGACCATATGAACTTGACCTTATTTTGGGTCGATGCCGTCAATGGATAGGCAATAAAAGAAAAACTCTAAAGAAAACCTTCTATATTAACCAGGTAAACCTAAGAAACTTAGAATATCTAAAAGGGATTGAGGTCTAGGACAATTTGTAACCTTATCCATCTACTTAGTATCTACTCCAATAGCCTTATCAAAAACGTACCAGAAAAGACACCGATCATTACCAAAACTCACGTTTGCTAAACTTTACAATGAGTTGTTGTTCCTTCAGAATTTTCAAAACAATCTTTAAATGATAAGTATACTCATCCTTTAATCCTTGAGTAAATCAAGATGTCATCGGTAAACAAAATCACAAACATGTCAAGGTATTGTCTAACCAGCCTATTCATCATCCATATATGTATTAAGAGCATTAGTCAAGCCAAATTACATTATTAAAAACTTATAATGCCCACACCAAGTTCAAAAAGCCATCTTCGGAATGTCATCTTATTTTACCCTCAATTGTTGACAGCCCAGCTGGAGGTCAATCTTAAAAAAGTAAGTTCCACCTTGTAGTTGATCAAACAAATAATCTATCCTTAGAAGTGGATATTTGTTAAATTTTTTGTAGTCAACACACATACGAAGTGAACCATCTGTCTTTCGAACAAACAAATTGTCACGCCTCGAGCCTACACCCTGGGCGGGACTAGAACTCGGTGACCATTGCTGGACTCAAGCAAATCCTTGGCCCGATGATGTACCGTGGTTTCACGGTACTTTCAATGCTTTTTCCTTAAGTTTAGTGTGTGTCTAAGGCCTTTTTGTAGTAGTTTTAATGTATTTTTCTCTTTGTTTATAGAAAAACTATTCAGAATGAAAACGCAGAAGAACTGTGCTGAAATTGCAGAAGTGATGACCTACGGAGCCATCGACGGTCCGTAGGTGGCAACCGTCGTCTGAAGAAAATGCTGCTGAAGGAAGATCGGGGAATTCTGACAAAATGTGGGGCTACTAAAGCTATCGACGGACCGTCATCTCCACGACGGACCGTCCTGCACATCCGTCATTGCTAACAGAAAGTAGAAAGTAGCACCAGTACCCGTCTTTAAAAGATTCTAAGTGTGGAGAAACGGAAGCCATTGACGAACCGTCGTGCACTAAACGGACCGTCATCCTGGTCCGTCGATGGTAACAGTGAGTTGGAGAAGAAAGCAGCTGAAAATAATTCTAAGTGTGGAATGACGGAAGGCCTCGACGATCCATCGTGGCCTCGACGGTCCGTCGGTCCGGTCGTCGACTCAGACGCGTTTTTGAACAGATTTTCCTTAACTAGATATCCTTTTTATGTTAGGACTTATTTATTATAAATACTTGTAAAAACCTCATTTTTGGAGTTAGACTCTTTGGGTATTTTTCAGTTTTATTATCCTAGTTGTTGAACTTGAGATTTTGGAAAATATTCTACTTTCCGGAATCGTTTGTTGCAAGACTTTGATTTATTCAAGTAATTTTCTGGATTTTTTTCAATCTCATCAAAGTAAGTACATGAATTCTTGTCTAATCAATATGAATTGTGTGATTGTTAACATGGGTAACTAAATCCATAACTAGGGTTGTGGGAACCATGGGTAATTAACAAAGTAAAACTAGCTAAAATAACAATTCTCGAATAGTTTCTTGCATGTATTGATAATTCTTTCATTTAGAAGTCTTTTTAACGAGTCCACGCATTAGAACTCGCCTTGTTGCTACTTGCCGGACCAAGGAGTTAGATAATAAGAAAAGAATTATCAACGTAGATTTAGTATATACTATCTAATAGGCTAGTGTCTATTGGTGCGAAGTAATAACTAAGACATACATCGATTATGATGCTTAATATGAGGTAAAATGTAAGGTTTAGTAAAGTATACACACAGCCGGACCAAGGTGCGGAGTGAAATTCACTAGTTGCCGGACCAAGGAATTAGGGATGCATAACTTATCACTTTGCATGCAAGATACTATGAAAGAGTTGTTATAGTTAGGGTTACTGCGTTATGAACCTAATGGGGAACACTTACACCCTAGTTTCTCTCATTACTTGATAAACATCAAATATTTGAACTTGTTACTTGTTTACTTAGAATTAATTAAATAATTTTGTTACACAAAACCCCCTTTTTTATTGTTTTTTTTGGAAAGGACTTGATTAAAATAGAAGTAATCATAGATTAAAGTTAAGTCTAAACCATTTTCCTCGTGGGATCGACCCCAACCTAACATTTGGGTTCTTTACTTGATATGACCGCTTTTACTTCTTTAAGGAAGTGTAATTTGAGCGTATCAAATTTTGGCGCCGCTGCCGGGAACAGTGGCTTTTAGATTAACTTTAAGCACATTACCAAGCTTTAGTCAATAATTTCCTGATTTTACTTTTTGTTTTTGTTTTAGTTTCTTGCAGGTATAGCTTTAGTGTATGCCAGGTACACGGAGTCGAGGAGAACCAATACTTCCGCTTGATCCAGAACTAAACCGTACACTTCACAGAATGAACATTCAAAACAATCCTGCTTATATCGAGGATGAGATCAATCCTACACCTCCCCGGCCAGTTGAGGCTCATAATCAAGTGATAGTTGATAATCCGGGTGAAGGTAATCCGAGGAGGCAACCTCCTGCTCCACACCCTCAAGAGTACTATAGGGGAAATGTTAACATCACTGACTCTGATAGGCCACTTGTCCTACCTCCTCTACCACATGGTCATACTTTCGTGGTAACTAGTAGCTTAATGCAGATGCTCACAGCTAGAGATCTATTTTCTGGGCTACCATCTGAGGATCCACATGCTCACATCGCCAAACTGAGGTCGGTGTGTAAGAGTTGTGTAGGGAGGCCTTACTTGGACATGGACGTCATTGGGCTAAGAGTTTTTCCTCTATCACTAACAGGAGAGGCTGCTATGTGGTTTACTGAGCTTCCCTATAACTCAACCTATACATGGAACCAATTGAGGGATGTGTTCTTAGCTTGTTACTATCCGGTTTCAAATAAGCTCAACCACAAAGATAGGTTGAACAACTTCGTGGCACTACCAGGGGAGTCAGTAAGCAGTTCTTGGGATCGGTTCACCTCTTTCTTGAGAAGTGTCCCAAATCACCGTATTGATGATGAGTCGCTAAAAGAGTATTTCTATCGGGGGCAAGATGATAATAATAAAGCGGTGTAGGATACGATTGCGGGAGGTTCTTACATGGATCGCTGAGACGTTAGAGAAAATCTCCCAAAATAATAAAGCTTAGAGCACTAGGAAGTCGGATACTGGGAGAAACACTTTTGCAGTGCAATCTACACACAACCCAGCCGCAAATGATATTCGTGAAGAAATGGCTCAAATGAGAACTGAGCTTTGGTTAGTATTGAAACATGTCACTAGGGGTGCAGAGAAAGTGAATGCGGTGAATTATTTGACTAAGCCACCACCATCGATAGATGAGTTTTACTATGAGAAAGATTCTTATGTAGTGAATGAGCAGACGGGAGGTTTCTGACCGAATGCCCAAGGCTCAAATCAGGAAAATTGGCGCCAAGGTCAAGGAAATTAAGGTCTGAACTATGCAGATTATAACCGAGAGGGTCACTACGTTCGTAAAGGAAACTACAACCGCGACAACAACTTCAATCGGAGTAACTATAGAAATAGAAATGATCGAAATGGGCCCTATATTCCACCTCAAAATCAGGAAGTAGCTCCTAGGGATGGTGGAGGTAGTATGGCGCGAGTTGAAGACATGTTGCAAAAGATGATGAGGAGGTTTGACGCAAGTGATGAGCACGCTAAGGAATTGAGAGGTGATTTGGCTAACATTGGGCAAAAAGTGGATGCACATGCAGTCTCCATCAAGCATCTTGAGATGCAAATGGCCCAATTATCGTCTACTGTAAACCCTCATCAACCGGGTACTCTGCCTAGCAATACTGTTCAAAATCCAAAGAATAATGGACATTGTATGGCAGTCACTACTCGAGCTGGTAAGCAAACCATAGATCCACCTATGCCGTCTGGCGTAGAAAATAAGATGAGAAAAAAAGATGACGTAGTTGAAGCTAATGGTGAGTTGGTAAATGAAGCAGGAAAAAAAGCAGAGAAACACCAAACTGTGACTCCCATTCCAAGACCACCACCTCCATTTCCACAGAGGTTAGTGAAAAAGATCGAGGAAGGTAAATACCGGCGTTTTATCACTATGCTCAAACAGCTTTCCATCAATGTCCCTTTGATAGAAGCTCTTGAACAAATGCCTGGTTATGCCAAGTTCATGAAAAATATAGTCACTAAGAAAAGATCGATCAGTTTTGAGGATGATGATAGAATGCAGCATTGTAGTGCTATTGCTACAAGATCTCTAGTGCAAAAGAAAGAAGATCTGGGTGCCTTCATTATTCCATGTACAATCGGGTTATTACACTTTGTGAAAGCATTATGTGATCTTGGGGCAAGCATAAATCTCACGCCTCTCTCTATTTACAAGAAGTTGGGTTTGGGTGACCCAAAGCCCACTGCGATGTGTCTATTCATGGCCGATCGAACGGTGAAGAGGCCTATTAGGATACTCCACGATGTGTTAGTAAAGGAGGAGTTATTCATATTTCCATCTGATTTTGTGATTCTGGATTGTGAGGTCAATTTTGAGGTGCCTATTATTCTTGGGAGGCCATTCCTTGCTACGGGTAGAGCCTTGGTTGATATAGAGAAAGGGCAAATGAAATTTCGGTTGAACAATGAAGAAGTGAATTTCAACATTTGTAGGTCCATGAGGCAGAGTGGTGAGCTCCAATCAGTATCTGCCATATCTTAAAGGGTTAAAAAGTCATCTGAGGTACAAATAGAAGAGCGTCTGGGTGTAGAAGCTCTAGACGCAGTGATCATGAATTTTGATAGTGATTGTATTAAAGCGTATGGGTCATTGGTCGCGGCACTTGATCGAGGTGATGTCCAGTTTAAACCAAAGAAGTTGGAGTTACATATGAAGCATCGCGAGTCTCCACCCGCGAAACCATCTATAGAGAAGGCTCCAAAAGTAGAACTCAAGGCTCTACCACCTCATCTGAGGTATGTATTCTTGGGAAAAGGTGACACTTTCCCGGTAATTATTGCATCAGATTTGAATGTGCATCAAGTTGAGAGTTTGGTGGAGGTGTTAAAAAGGTTTAAAAGAGATATTGTGTGGATTATTGTGGATATTATTGGGATCCCTCCCGGGATTTGTTCACATAAAATCCAACTCATGCCCGATCATAAGCCAAGTATTGAGCACCAGAGACGTTTAAATCCACCTATGCAAGAGGTGGTGAAGAAGGAAATTATTAAGTGGTTGGATGCTGGAGTGATATATCCAATCGCCGATAGTAGTTGGGTATGCCCTGTTTAGTGTGTACCTAAGAAAGGGGGAATGACTATGGTTCCCAATGAGAAAAAATGAGCTTGTCCCGATGAGACCGGTGACTAGATGGAGGGTGTGTATGGATTACCAGAAATTAAATGCATGGACCGAGAAGGACCATTTCCCTATGCCCTTCATGGATCAGATGTTGGATAGACTTACAGGAAAGGGGTGGTACTGTTTTCTTTATGGTTATTCAGGTTATAATCAGATTTCTATTGCACCGGAAGATCAAGAGAAAACAACCTTTACTTGTCCTTATGGGACCTTCGCGTTCAAGAGAATGCCATTTGGGTTATGTAATGCACCGGACACGTTTCAGAGATGTATGATGTCGATATTCTCCGATATGATGGAGAACACTATTGAAGTGTTTATGGATGATTTTTCAATGGTTGGTGACTCTTTTGAGTGGTGTTTGAGTCATTTGTCCGAGGTTCTTAAGAGGTATGAAGATTGCAACCTTGTGCTAAATTGGGAAAAATGTCACTTCATGGTGGAAGAAGGTATTGTATTAGGTCATCGCATTTCAGAGAAGGGTATAGAGGTTGATCGAGCTAAAGTTGAGGTGATAGAGAAACTTCCTCCACCCATCTCTGTAAAAGGTGTGAGAAGTTTTCTTGGGCATCCAAGCTTTTACCGGAGGTGCATGAAGGATTTTTCAAAGATTGCACATCCTTTGTGTAAGTTGCTTGAGAAAGAGTGTAAGTTTTATTTTGATGAATCCTGTCTTAAGGCATTTGGTGAGTTGAAGGAAAAGTTGGTGTCTGCACCTATCATCATTTCTCCGTATTGGAGCAAGCCATTTGAGGTGATGTGTGATGCGAGTGGGGTTCTCTTGGTATGGTATTGGGAAAAAGAAAGGAGAAAATCCTTCATCCCATTTACTATGCTAGTAAAGCCCTTAATGAAGCCCAAAAGAACTACACTGTGACTGAACAAGATCTCCTTGCAGTAGTCTTTGCTTTCGAGAAATTTCGCTCCTATTTGCTTGGCACGAGGGTTATAGTGCATACTTATAATTCTGATTTGAGATATTTGATGGCAAAGAAGGATGCAAAACCGAGGTTGATTCGTTGGGTGTTACTATTGCAAGAATTTGACTTTGAGGTGAAAGATAGAAAAGGGATCGAAAATCAAGTTTCTGATCACTTGTCCCGATTAGAAGATGAAGCAATGAGGGAGTTAGGTGAAAAGTCTGAAATTGATGATACTTTCCCTGATGAGCATGTACTGGCTGCCTCCCAAGACTTGATTCTATGGTTCGCAGATTTTACGAATTATCTGGCTAGTGATATCGTCCCACCGGACTTGTCCTTTCATCAAAGGAAAAAGTTCATGCATGATGTGAAAAATTTCTTTTGTGATGATCCATACTTATATAGGAGTTATGCCGATGGGCTTATTCGGCGTTGTGTGCCGGAAGTTGAGATGTTGAGTGTTTTGGAGGCATGCATTCTTCGCCTGTAGGTGGGCTTCATAGTGGTATTCGGACTGCTCACAAGATCTTGCAATGTGGCTACTATTGGCCAACCATCCACCAAGATGCTCATGAGTTCGCCAAGGCATGTGATAGATGCCAAAGAGATGGTGGCATCTCGAGAACGCAAGAGCTTCCGTTAAATCCCATTCTTGTGATTGAATTGTTTGATGTGTGGGGCATTGACTTTATGGGCCCTTTTGTGAGTTCTCATGGGATGAAGTACATTCTTGTGGCAGTCAATTATGTGTCAAAATGGGTAGAAGTTATCGCACTTGCGAATAATGAAGGGAAGAGTGTCACCGCATTCTTGAAAAAGAACATATTTTCTAGATTTGGAACCCCAAGGGCTATTATCAGTGATGGGGGATCCCACTTTTGCAACAAGCTGTTTAAGGGATTATTGGAAAAATATGGGGTTCGCCATAATGTGGCCACTCCTTACCATCCTCAAACTAGTGGGCAAGTTGAGGTGTCAAACAGGGAGATTATGCAGATTTTGGCAAAAATGGTGAATGCTAGATGAATGGATTGGTCAAGGAGGCTTGATGATGCTCTTTGGACCTACCGGATAGCATACAAGACTCCCATAGGTATATCCCCATACCAACTTGTATATGGGAAGGTTTGTCACTTACCGGTTGAATTAGAGCATAAGGCCATGTGGGCAATGAAGAAGTTGAAAATGGATTGGAATGAAGCTGCGGAACAGATGTTAAACGGGTTGAATGAGCTTGATGAATTTCGCTTGAAGTCATATGAAAGTTCATCCCTCTACAAAGAAAAGATGAAGAAGTACCATGACCAAAAGATTGAAAAGCGCGATTTTTTGGTTTGGGATATAGTTATTTTGTTCAATTCTAGGTTGCGCTTGTTTCTGGGCAAACTCAAGTCCAAATGGACTGGTCCCTATTTGATCACCCAACTATTTTCTCATGGTGCGGTTGAGTTGGAGAACAAGGAGGGTGTAAGGTTCAAGGTGAACGGGCAGCGAATCAAAATCTATCTAGGGCATGCTGAAACGGCGAATGAAGTGATCGAGGCATACCATCTTGATGAAGTCTGAGTAATCAAGAGTCCTCCGTCGTGCCGTGACGTTAAATCAAGCGCTGATTGGGAGGCAACCAAATATGTATCCTCTAGCCAACTATAGGTTTTTCGTGATTTTCTACGCATAGTTGCATTATTTTTGCTTTTATTACTTATGTCATGTCTGAATGTTCTTTTATTTTTCTTTAGAAGTGTTGGCTAGAGCGTAGAGTAGGGTCCGTGTCCAAAAATTGTCCAAAAAACACAGAAAAATTAGCTTAATGGGTGTTAAATGTGCAGGGACCAAATCACCAAAATCTGCAGAAAATTGGTCTAGTGCACCCATCGACGGACCGTCGGTAGGATCCGTCGTGCCCAAGTATGTTTTTGAAATTTTTCTATGTTAGGGCACTGTCGACGGAGGGGTTGACGGACCGTCGACCGACTTACGGTCCGTCGATGGGGAATCGTCGATCCCTCACCCACCAACCCGACCCGACTCGTCCGGCTACATATTAAAAGTTTTTAAACTTTTCAGTTACCCACCTCTTCACATACCCCCCATAACCGTTTCCCTCCCTATTTCCTCTCATTTTCCCCCACTTTCTCACCCATTAACTCCCATTCCATCATCAAATTCCCCCACTTCCCCCACTTCCACAAACTCCATTCTCTCCCCAAATCTTCGATCTTCTTCAGTCTATTTGCCGATCGATGTTCGTGGTTGGAGTTGCTGCTCTTCAACTACAAGTTTTCCTACTCCCTTTTCCTCCACTACAGTTTCCAGTTATGTTCTTCTGATCTGTAGATTAACTATCGTTAATTTTCATGTTAACTTGATGTCTTACCTTGTGGGTCTTGAATTTGGGATCCCTTTGCATGCTAAAAACTTACACCTGAAGTCCTAAGTCCCTTAGAACACTGAAATTGAAAGGGATGGGGGTGTCTTGTTAAAAATGTGTTGTGTTTGCATGGTGTGTTTTTGACGTAGGGTTTTGATAGGCTGTAGAATCGAATGTTCAAACTATGATAATTCATTGCCCTAGGAATGATGAAATGTTGGGTTAAATATTAGGGATACTTACGGTTTCTAAGGATACTCTGAATTAGTACGTTGGGGGAACAAAATGGCTGGAAAATTCTATCCCTTGAGGACAGAATGAGACCCCGTCGATGGACTGTCGGTCTCTCGATGGACCATCGTTGGGGTCCGTCAACCCCAACATCCCTTTCTTAGTCTAAGTGTCCATCGACGTACCCCACTGACGGACCGTCGTCCCTTCGACGGTCTGTCCTGCACAACCGTTGACGCTGTCAGAACCTTTGTTTCTGATTTTCTAAAAAAATATTCTAAGTGCCCGTCAACGGATCCCATTGACGGACCGTCGTCCCTTCGATGGTACGTCCTGCACAACCGTCGATGCTGTCAGAGCCTTTGTTTCTGATTTTCTAAAAAAATATTGTAAGTGTCCATCGACGGACCCCACTGATGGACCGTCGTCCCTTCAACGGTCCGTCCTGCACAACCGTCGACTCTGTCAGAACCTTTGTTTCTGATTTTCTAAAAAAATATTCCAAGTGTCCGTCGACGGACCCCACTGACAGACCGTCATCCCTTCGACGGTCCATTCTGCGCAACCGTAGATACTATCAAAACCTTTGTTTCTGATGTTTTCAAAAATTCTTCTAAGTGTCCCTCGACAGACCCCCATGACGGATCGTCGTCTCTTTGACGGAGCGTCGATGGGTCCGTCAAGCAATGCTGCACTTCTGCACTACCATTCCATTCTGTGTTTTACTCTTCTGTTTGATGCTTTTGAATGTGTTACAGGCTTCTAGTGGTACTAATAACTTCTCTTTGCAGGTACATATGACACCCAAGCAAGACCGTGTCTACTCGATAGGGCATTCTAAGTCTGTCGCCCCGTCAAACCAGATGGTCATAGGCTCAGACGATGAGCGTGACCCAGAGTACGTGCCACCAGACACCCTCACTCATACCCGTGCTGCCCGCACCACCAAAGTCACGCCCACGAAGGTGGCGCCCGGCGGAGTCACTGCCTCCCAGTTTGAAGAGGAGCGCATACTGACCGGCACACCTTCTGGGTCGGCTGCACATTCTGAAGGAGCGTCTGGCTCCGAAGAGGATTCTGAATCTGAGGAAGCGTCCGACTTTGTGGAGGCTTCCTGGTCTGAGGAGGCTTCTACTTCTCCTAATGCCAATGCTCCAACTACTTCAGTCCAGTCTGCCTCGTCTGATGAGGCTTATAGTGCTGATTCTACTTCAGCACCGAAGATTGACATCCCCGCTCCGGTTGCTGATCAGCCCAACCGGTGGTGTGTCGAGGGTCAATATCAACTATATGTTGATGCCAAGGTGCCCAACTACAAGGGGGTCATGACCCAGACCTTGACACTCGAGCAACGGGTTCTCATTGAGAGTCTTCCCACTATGCCAGTCATCCATGCTATATTCACCTGACATCGGGTGTAGTGGACGACTCAGAATATGGGCCGCTATAACAAAGAAATGGTGTGAAAGTTCTACGCCTCCTATGTGGAGACTCTCCGGTCTGAGTTGGACATGCGGGCCACCCCAGCCAAATATGCACCTCTGGAGTACGTCTGAATCCGCGGCAAGCGGGTTGATATTTCTTTGTCGGCCATTCACAGGTTTTTCTATGACGCGGACGTTGATGCCACCAGGACCCCCCTCACAGCCGAGTTTGACTATCGGTGGAAGTTGATCAAGGACGGTCGATTCCAGCATGAGCCGGATGTGAGAGAGACCACCAAGCGGTGGATAGCACAGAACCTCTCCGTGGATGGTGAGGCTACTGATTGGGTGCTGGAGCCCAAGGGGAGCATCAAGAAGGCCAACCTCACCTTCACAGCCAAATTCTTGTGGCTACTGGTCTGACACTGTCTTTCCCCCACTGCTGCTGATAACATTGTCACTTGGGATCGTGCAGTGCCAATGGATGCCATGGTTGCGGGGTTCGAGGTGGACTTCGCGTGGCTGTTGCAAGTGGTGATGCATGAGAGGGCTTTTAAGGCCACTACTACTTACCCCTTCTCGTGCATGGTCTTTGAGTTGTGTAGGTCTGCAGGAGTGCCCGTGTGGAACATTAATGTGATCAAGACGCCGCCTGGCATAGTGGATATTGGACTCATTCGGGATGAGGCCAATGAGTTGGCTCCCCACAGAGGGCCCCGTCCAGAGGTGCAACCACTCGGTGAGAACTTGGTGGCCACGGTAGAGCAAGCCCAAGCGGCTAATCCGGCTACATCCAAGCCTACCGACACCATCCCGGCTGAGTCTATCCCGGGTGCTAGCACCGCTTCGAGCTTCTCCCGCTCGACTCCATCTGCTACACTGTCCCACTTGCTATAGTCCAGAAATTAGAGGCCCAAATGGCCACACTTCTGCATCACATCCAACCTTGGATGCAGAGGTCCATTGCTGAGGCGGAGGAGCGGATTGAGAGGAAGATGGCCCAGCATACTGAGCGGCAGATCATGGAGGTCCACCAGCGCCTTGACGCATTTGAGTTAAGGGTTCTTGCTCGGCCAGCCCCTACTGTAGATTTGACGACTCTCTAGGCTGCTGTGGCAAGTTTGAGGGCAGATATGGATGTCATTCTGGAGGCCCGGGTGCCCGAGTCTGAGGCCACGTCTGTGGAGCCTGCTGAGGATACGGTGCTGACTGCTCTTTTCCAAACCACTGCTGCACCACCACCTCAGCCACGGGAGCATACCAAGAGGCACCTGTTGACACCCGATTTTGACCCTCCCCGATATAATTAACTAGCGAGCTTCTCGAGTTTAAACAATTTAAAATAATTAATTTTATAAATTAAGTTATATATATATATCTATACACATAATAATAAATATAAGATAATAAATAAATTTTTAGCTTGCAAATTATTTTAAATAAGATTTTGACTTTTTATATTGTTTTAGCTAATTTATATTTCTTACGTAATTATTTGTATAGCTATTTAAATTTTATTAAATCGAAGAGATGATATTGAGAGTTTTACTTTGTTTTATATAAATACTTGGTTAATTATTTTAGATTATAGTTTGAATAGTTAGTTTTATATTCGAATTTATTATTTTATTTTGTTAATCTTAAGAAGCTTGGTAATTAACCACAGTAATTCATCTTATTTTAAATCCAATCGAATTAGCCAAATTACAAGTTATTTTGACTAAGTTTGCAATGTTAGTAACTAAGACAAATTTGGGCCCCCTTTTGATTCCAGCAAATTCAGCCCATCCAATTACCCAAACCCACCCGAAACCTTTTTCCTCCCGAAATTTTTCCATTTTCTCTCAGCCCAAATTTCCCATCTCAACTCTTTCCCAGAAGCCTATCGACAAATTTCAGCAGCCCAAATTAATTCCCATATCCAGCCCATTCTCCCATCCCTTCGACCCGACCCTCTTTGTAACCGTTTCCCTTCACGTGAAATAATTGTAAGAACGCGTATTGACACGCTCGCTCTTTTCTTCTCCCTCAAACGTCCAAACCCAAATTTTAGTGACTTTAACGGGGACAAAATATGGCGCGTGCAGCTACCCTTCCCTTCTTTTTCTCCCTCTTTGTCCACTCGCGCCAGGCAAGAATGACGCATCCAGGAGCAGCATTTCGACTCAGAATCCCTATATCGCATGAAGAAACCCCTTTCTCTGTCTCGTCCTTTCTCGCGCAGTGCTTTCGAGCGGGAGCAGACCTGCGCGTTCGTCCTTGCAGCATGAGATGAGGACACGTAGCTCAACAAGGACGCTAATTTAATCCGAGCCCTCCGCGGACTTCTATCCGTTGATTTGGGAAGAATTGTTTGGGAATATGCTTTTAGGTTGGAATTCATATTTTGAAAAGGATCTGATGGGCCTGAATTCGATTTTTTTGGACCCTCTTTCGTCCCCAAAACAGAACCCTAATTCTTCTTCTCTATATATGCTCGTTTTTCTGTTCCAAATAGTTTTTTTTTTGGGAGAGGCTGAAAATTCAGAGAGTAAAAGAAGTAGGGGAAAGTTGTTTTTGAGGCTGGAAATTGGGAGTAGGAAATTTGCCGGGATTTTTATTTTTCTGAGTCGGGTTTTCATCTAGCAAGAAGTATATGAAGAAAGCTTTAGCAAATTCCTCTGAATATTCACCACATACCCTTTTGAAAAGGAAAAAGGGGTACTATATTTCTAATGTTTGCTTCCGATTTTTTGTCCGCACTTCTCTTAATCATCTGAACTCAGGGTCGCGTCTTGGTGGTCAAAGATTGTCGCTCCTTGTCTGTGTTTGTCCAGGACGCTGCTTCTAGAAAGGTAAAATCCTTTTCACATCTTAATTCATTTTGACCGATATGTTGTTTGGTTCGTAAAAATCTTTGGGTTTGATTTTGTTCGTTTCCTTTAATATTTGAGTTTGTCTTGCTGGCCGCTCTACTATTTTTTTTGTTTGTCTTTGGTTGAGTATGATGTCTAGACTTGTAGAGTTTTGAGTCGTCATTTTTTTTTTAGAAAATGTTTTGCTTGATTTCTTCTTTTGTGTCTTGAGAATTTTGAATTGAATAAAGAGGTTTCGTCGGGTAATTCGTGTGAAAAATAAATAAATAATAATAATAATGGTTCCCTTTTGAATTTGTGGTTTGCTGCTATATTATGATTTTTTTTAGCATGATATTTTAGAAATGTTAGGTCCTATTTGTTGAAGTTAAATTCGAACTTTGTCATTGAATTATTTTGTCCAATATTCATGTCGTATATTTCTTGGTAATTTGAAATTATTGTGGGCTGATGGTTGAGTATTATCTGAAAGTTTACAGGCTTTCTTAAGTGGATGTGTTTGTATATATATATGGTATACTACGGTTTAGCATCAGTTTGCCTATCAATTTTGGCGTCGACAATTTAGTTCATTCGGTCTTTTGGGCTTGTTTGTCATTTATCATATACTCTATCCCGATGATTACGTTTCTTCACCATATTTTGTTTCCAAGCTCATTTAGTTCATTTATAATAATTCTCACATCTGCGTTACTTCATTCCGAAAAATTAGTAAACCTTTTTTTTTCTTCATTTTACTGCCTAATGTTTATTATCGTTAAGGTTATTTATAGCTTTAGTAGTTTACAAAATGTCTTTTTCTATACAACCTGTCTTTACTTATATTTAACTACCTTTAAGCTAATTACTTTCAATTGTAACCTTGCTGATGATTCCTTCTATATTTACATTCATCTTCACTACCTACATATGTTGTCATACTTCCAACTGATTGCATAACATTGAATCTCCGTTTTCGTTGTTAATCCTCTCCTTTCTTTTATCGTATGTGATATCATCCGAGTTCGCTATGAACTCCCGCCTTCCCTTCGCATTTGAGGGAGAGCCTTCAAGGCTCGAAGTTCCTTATCAAGTCAATCAGTCTCCCAAGCCTACGAACGGATGTCAAAACATTTAGAAGTTGAAGAATCATAAGCAAGTTGGAAGAGTTGAAAAGCTTAGGGCAATTAACCCAACTTTATTTTTTTAATTTTCGCATTGTATTTATTTTGGGCATAAGCCCTTGTTGCTTTTCTATTTTCTGTATTTATTTTATTATCGTTTAGTTTAGGATAGGTACAAAGAAAATGGGTCAAAAAACCTAAAACAGGTGGGTCCAAAATTCTGGTCAAGGCGAACAGAACCCGGATTTGGACCCAAATCTCTCACCCTATCTCTTTATATGCTTTTAATTATTTATCTGCTTTATTTGTCGTTAATTTTAAAGTTAGAAAATCCGAGTCCCCGCAAAACGCCTTAAATGTTTTATCGATTTAAAACCAATAATTTTGCAAATAACTAACTTAGAAAATAAATTAATATTTTAACTCTTAACCCTTCTAAGTAATTTTCTTGAAAATTAAAGTTAAGCATTTTTTAGCCAAATATAAAGTTAGTTGTCGGATAACCGCAATAAGAGGATGTTTTAGGTGCTTAACACCTTTCTAAAATATTAATGTGAATTCCCAAACCCGTTTTAATATTTTCAAATGATTACTTCTATTTAAGTCTTTTGGAAACGATAGTATTCTTGATTTCTCTCAAAAAATCAAGTGGCGACTCTGTAATTCGGAAAGTCGATTTCTCTTAAATCAGAAGATTGATTGATTTTTCAAAACATAGCCATTTTTACTTTACTTATATTGTTTTGATAAGACAACAACGATCTCGAGAGGATGATGAGACTCGAGCTAGGAAGCGAGAGCGTATTGAGTTGGAGGCTGCGAGGAGAGCCTCGCTGATTGATGAGGAAGCCCGGCAGATGAGGGATCAGGCGGTGGTTGCTTGGGCGTCTAGCTCCAGGATTGATGTTGTTGAGAGGAGCACTACTGAGGGTGATTTTATTGCTGCGGACACTACTGACGGAGTCCCTACTACAGAGGGAGTGGGTTATGGGTCACCGGACCCACCAGCTTGTTGATCATCGGTGCTATGCGCCTCAGGTTTGCTTCACTCAGTTTTACATTTTTTATGCATTGGGGACAATTGCATGCTCTTTTGTTGGGGGTGGGGTAAATTGAAAGTGAGTGATAGGGTGAAGTCTGAGTATCCCAACTCACAATCCTCTCTTGGGGTTTTCTTGCATGTGTTCTTTTTTCCCAAGAGACTGTTTACTTTACTGTTGAACTGGCACATTAGTATCTTGTACATAGTATCAATATGAAATAAGCATGATGGCTAAATAAAATGATATCCTGATTTAAAGAAAATGCTTGCATGATTAGGCATAGTGAATAAGTATGTGTGGCTCTAAGCATGACATAGAGATACACCACTGCATGACCCTAAAATCTAAAACTCGAACTAGGTGTTTGATAATCTGGTAGAGTAATGAGATGTCAAGTGAGTGTGAGGAAAATTTGAATAGTCCACCATTGCTACTGAGCTAGAACTTTCCTGGTTAGTCCTGCTAAAAGTAAGTTGTGATAGACAATTAGGAAAGGATCATAGGCCCTTGTTCAAGATAGTCAATCTTTAGCCTAGATAACACAAAACCAAATAAAATTAATCCCTTCTTGATCCAAATGACTTGAGCTTAAAATAGACCTTTCTTTTTCACCCCAACTGATATCTTCTAGGAATAATGTGTTGGCCCTGGTCCCTCCTTGGACATGTGCACCTCAGCTTATGCCAAAAGCATAAGTTGAGGGTGGCTAATGCAGAAAACAACCTTGTCGTGGCCCTGACCCAACCTTGGGCATTGTGTACCTTGACTCATGGAAAAACCATGAGTTGAGGAATGCTCTGAAAAGTGGGGTTGAAAGAATAATGAAAGAGAAAGAACAAAAGAAAAGTGACTCAAGAAAAGTTGAAAGCAAAGTGAAATTTGTTTAAGAAAACACTTACACAAAAGGAGAAAGAAAGGAGAAAAGTAAGGCGAAAGAATATATTAAAGAAAAGAAATAGGGCAGAATAAAACGATGAAAAGGTAGAACGCTTAGCCGTTATGTCAAGGAGGTAAATAAGTCACTAATATACATCCAAATGTACCCTACCTTACCCTGAGCCTAAGTTACAAGCTAAGAAAGTCCTATCGTGATACTAAGAGTCTATTATAATGAACTTAAAGCAGTGAAAATAAGGGCAAGCCTATGGCAACAAGTATAATTGAGGTGTGAAGTTGTTCTGAGAGCGAGTGTTGAAAAAAATAATCGTTATACTCAAACTGAAATCATTGTGTGAAAAATGAGGATGTTGTTTTGAAGTGAGGACACTAGTGGCAATACCGGAAAATTGGTACCTTGGTGATACATCAAAGAGGATAGGTGTCGGTGTGTGGTGAGTCTATGTCATGGTCTGATCCACATGAGCGAGCCTAATAGTGATATCATGCATAAACATAATGAAAATAATCGGGATTGATAGCCAAATGATTGAGAAAGCTAAAATAAGGATACTCTTGTACAAAGGTTTTGTGGTGAGTCATAGTGCGTCGCTTGAGGACAAACAACGAATTTAAATTGAGGGTGTTGATGTACCGTGGTTTCACGGTACTTTCAATGCTTTTTCCTTAAGTTTATTGTGTGTCTAAGGCCTTGTTGTAGTAGTTTTAATGTATTTTTCTCTTTGTTTGCACGAAAACTGTCCAGAATGAAAACTCGAAAGAACTATGCTGAAATTGCAGAAGTGATGACCTACGGACCCCTCGACGGTCCGTCGACCCCTCGACGGTCCGTAGGTGGCAACCGTCGTCTGAAGAAAATGCTGCTGAAGGAAGATCGGGGAATTCTGACCAAGTGTGGGGCTACGGAAGCTATAGACGGACCGTCATCTCCACGACGGACCATAATCTCCACGACGGACCGTCCTGTACATCCGTCATTGCTAACAGAAAGTAGCCCCAGTACCCGTCTTGAAAAGATCCGAAGTGTGGAGAAATGGAAGCCATCGACGGACCGTCGTGCACTCAACGGACCGTCATCCTGGTCCGTCGATGGTAACAGTGAGTTGGAGAAGAAAGTAGCTAAAAAAAAATCGAAGTGTGGAACGACGGGAGGCCTCGAGGTCCATCGTGGCCTCGACGGTCCGTCGGTCCGGTCGTCGACTCAGACGCATTTTTGGGCATATTTTCCTTAAATAGATTTCCTTTTTATGTTAGGACTTATTTATTATAAATACTTGTAAAAACCTCATTTTTGGAGTTAGACTCTTTGGGTATTTTTCAGTTTTATTATCCTAGTTGTTGAACTTGAGATTTTGGGAAATATTCTACTTTTCGGAATCGTTTGTTGCAAGACTTTGATTTATTCAAGTAATTTTCTGTATTTTCTTCAATCTCATCAAATTAAGTACATGAATTCTTGTCTAATCAATATGAATTGTGTGATTGTTAACATGGGTAATTAAATCCATAACTAGGGTTGTGGGAACCATGGGTAATTAACAAAGTAAAACTAGCTAAAATAACAATTCTCGAATAGCTTCTTGCATGTATTGATAATTCTTTCATTTAGAAGTCTTTTTAACGAGTCCACGCGATAGAACTCGCCTTGTTGCTACTTGCCGGACCAAGGAGTTAGATAATAAGAAAAGAATTATCAACGTAGATTTAGTATATACTATCTAATAGGCTAGTGTCTATTGGTGCGAAGTAATAACTAAGACATACATCGATTATGATGCTTAATATGAGGTAAAATGTAAGGTTTAGTAAAGTATACACACATAGCCGAACCAAGGTGCGGACTGAAATTCACTAGTTGCCGGACCAAGGAATTAGGGATGCATAACTTATCACTTTGCATGCAAGATACTATGAAATAGTTGTTATAGTTAGGGTTACTGCGTTATGAACCTAATGGGGAACACTTACACCCTAGTTTCTCTCATTACTTGGTAAACATCAGATATTTGAACTTGTTACTTGTTTAATTAGAATTAATTAAATAATTTTGTTACACACTTAGAATTTTTTCAGCTGCTTTCTTCTCCAACTCACTGTTACCATCGACGGACCATGATGACGGTTCGTTGAGTGCACGACGGTCCGTCGATGGCTTTCGTTTCTCCACACTTAGAATCTTTTCAAGACGGGTATTGGGGCTACTTTCTGTTAGCAATGACGGATGTGCAGGACGGTTCGTCGTGGAGATGACGGTCCGTCGATAGCTTCCGTAGCCCCACACTTGGTCAGAATTCCTTGATCTTCCTTTAGCAGCATTTTCTTTAAATGACGGTTGCCACCTATGGACCGTCGAGGGGTCGACAGACCATCGATGGCTCCGTAGGTCATCACTTCTACAATTTCAGCACAGTTCTTCTGCTTTTTCATTCTGGACAGTTTTCCTGTAAACAAAGAGAAAAATATATTAAAACTACTACAAAAAGGCCTTAGACACACACTAAACTTAAGGAAAAAGCATTGAAAGTACCGTGAAACCACAGTACATCACCCGACTTACTTAATTCAGCGGAAGACAACAATCATACTTATAATAATGAAAGAACTCAACTGAGCAACAATATTATCTGGAATGTTTTAAAAGTTTAAACATTCAAAATTGGCCAAAATGGCAACCAAGTCTTTAACTTAAGAATGAAAAGTAAAGAATACTGGACTACTAACTTTTTATGAAGCCTCTAAGCTGACTGAGATGAATGTTGGGACAAACCCCACAACATTCTATTGAACTAATCTAGAAATCAATAAAAAGATGTCTTCCGGAATGCAAGGAGGCTCACCAATTGACTCTGGAGTGCATAACTGGATCAACAGTGCGCTGGCATCACTACATTGAATGTACGAGTAAGAATGAACATTTAGCTTGGCTCTGCTCAACTCATGATCTACTAACTCTTATTCAATATACGGAATTTACAAGTAATTGCAATATAAAGAAATACTGACTGAAAACATGTTGAAACCTCTGAATGTATACAAGTATACAATAATATCTGAGATGTATATAAAAATATAATAACTAATGTATATGAAAATACAACAAATGATGTGTATGAAAATACAGTACTGTTGTGGAAGCTTCTCTAATCGACAACCATCACTTACGAGCTATAATGATGATATAGCGTTACTCAGCCCACGCTGCGCGGCTATCCTAACTTTGCCAGAGTATAGTACCTGAACTGCCTAATGGATCCACTAGTAAACTATGAAGAGGGTTTATCTAAAAAGTATGACCCTTTTCTACCCATGATGGCTACATGGTTTACATGGAGACTTGAGTTAATCTAAACTCGCATCCCCACATTGGTGCTCAATACTACTCCAAAAATATATATATACTATCTCTTATGTTTTTAAAAACATATTGATTCTGTGATTTGAGATTAGTGCTCAAAACTTTAGCTGTTAAAAAGCTCTCTTAGAAATCATAGTTTCCTTTTTCTTCTATTAAAACTAGTCATAGGCTCTGTGAAAGTCTAACTATGTTTCTTTCTGAAAAGTTTGAAAACATTTTAGTTTAAACTGTGAGGGACTACTTAGTTCCCTTATAACTCTTGAGAAATTAACTCAACTTTATGCTCTTTGCATACTCGAAACTTAATTCTTAGAGAATACTTAGTTTAGTTATAGCATTTGACAATTTAACTCAACTCTTTACTTGAACCTTAAAACAAAGTTAAAATGTTTGTTTAAAACTCTTGATGGTTTAGGAACTTACCTTGACTTGCTTCTTAACTTTTAGCCTTGACTCTTAACTTCCTTGACTTTGATCTTAACTTTTCTTGACTTAGATTATGGATTCAAGGATCATGATCTCATGTTTATGGATTATTTCATGATATATAGATGTACTTTAGAGTTTTGGAATCAACTACGAATGATAGGTACATCATTGAGAAACTAATACGAAGAGATAGGGAAAGAACGGGGTCTCTAGGGGGTCGTGGCGCTCTAGAAGGGGCCGGGCGCCAAGTCCTGTTGGACAGACCCTGGTCTGGGGCAATATGGATGGCACGGCGTGCCAGGGCCTGTCAGACTAAGTCTGCCCTCAGGAGCTCTAGTAGGCGTGGCGCCCCTAGGGTTGTCTAACGGGACCTCTGACGTTTCTTCTCCATTTTTAATCTCTAAACCTCCTAAACTTCCATGAATCTTCCCCCAAACACTTAGGATCATTTATATAGTAAATACCCAATATATTAGACCCAAACAGAGTCTGGAAACATGAATAAAAATTACTATAGATTAACTGCAACTCAACCAACAAGAACTTTACAACTTTTCATCAAGAACATCAAGATTTTCATTCAAATAAACTCTAATTTGCTGTATTGAATCAATTTGGAGTGTGGGTAAAAGGACCCAACACTGAATGATCTCACATACCTCAAAAGGGATCACCCCCGATGAAATCCAGGCAACAATCTTGAAGTTCTTGGACAATTATTGATCTTCCTCTTCTTTTCTCTTTTCTCCCAAGACCTAAGCAATCTAAATTCTTGTAAAACTGATTTGGGACTTGGTCTTTAACCCTAAATAACCCTTAAAACGAATCAGGCAATACTAGGGTGAACAGACAATTTTTCCCTTACTAAAATCCGGATTGGACTTTTCTCAGTCCAATGACCCAACTTCCGAAAGGCATTCCCCCCTCAAACGACATCAAATTTGTGCAAAATCAACGGCATTGGGAAAATCATCCCAAGGGAGTTCCAACCATATAAACAATTCATCCAAACTTCATCTGAGCTGAAGTTATAGCCACTCGAAAATGAACAAAACTCACTTTTTGAAAGCGGGAAATTTTCCAGATTTCCCTACTTAATTCCAAAAATATTTATTCTTTGATTCTTAGCTTATTCTTAGATGTTTCAAGTTACAAGATGTTACAATATCTCCCCCTTGGTAACATTCGTCCTCGAATGAGAACTCTTTCACTAAGCTAAGGGTACTAACACTATTTCAGCACTCAACAAACAAAAGCAAGTAATAACATGCTTCCACATAGTCTTATAAAGTGCTAAGAAGAGAATTTAGTACCTTGATATGCATTTTCTCCAGATTCAAAGAGATGTGGATATCTCCTCTTCATATCCTCCTCAGCTTCCCAAGTCGCTTCTTAATTAAATTGGTGTCTCCAAAGGACCTTGACTGAAGCAACTTCTTTTGTCCTCAACTTGCGAACTTGGCAATCCAAAATCTGAACCGAAACTTCGTCATAGGATAGGTTATCCTTAATCCCAAAATTCTCTGTTTGTACTATTAATGAAGGATCACCAAAGAAGTTCTTCAACATAGAAATATTGAATATCGGATGAACCGCTTTGAACTCTTCGGGTAGCTCCAAATCATAAGCCATATTGCCCACTCTCTTGGAGATTCTATAAGGTCAAATATACCGGGGACTAAGTTTCCCCTTCTTACCAAACCTCATAACACCCTTCATGGGTGAAACCTTAAGATACACCCAATCGTCCACCTCAAACTCTAATGGCCTCCTCCTAACATCTGTGTAGGACTTTTGGCGACTTTGTGCCATCTTCAATCTTCTTTGAATTATTTTCACCTTATCCATATCTTGGTGAACTAGATCTGTTCCCATTAACCCTGCTTCACAAACTTCGAAGTACCCAATAGGAGATCTGCATCTTCTCCCGTAAAGAGCTTCAGAATGAGCCATTTGGATGCTCGAATGGTAACGGCTGTTGTAAACGAACTCAATGAGAGGTATGTGATCATCCCAATTCCCTTTGAAGTCGATCATACAAGCTCTCAACATATATTCTAAGGTCTGGATAGTACACTCTGCTTGTCCATCAATCTGAGGATTAAAAAGAAGTGCTTAAGTTCACCTTTTAACCCAAACCTATCTGGAAAGATTTCTAGAACTTAGTAAACTGAGCACCTTTATCTGAAATAACGGAGACTGGAATTCCTTGAAACCTTACCATTTCTTGAAGATATAACTTGGTATAATCCTCTCTACCGGCAAGAATGGGCTGAATTTGTCATTCTATCAACAATCAACCAAATAGAATCATGTTGCCTTCGAGATCTTGGAAAGACCGTGATGAAGTCCATATTAATCACTTCCCACTTCCATTCCAGAAGTTCTATATTATGAGACAAACCTTCATGCCTTTGGGGCTCCACTTTCACTTGCTGACAATTTGAACACTTATTAACAAACTCTGCAATATCTTCTTCATGCCTTCCCACCAATATACCTCTCTCAAATCGCGCTACATCTTGGTGGAACCTGGATGAATGAAATATCTAGAGCTATGATCATCCTCCAAGATCCTCTCTTGGAGTCCATCCACCTTAGGTAAACATAATTTGCCTTGGTACTTCAGCACCCCATCTCCCCCTTGTTCAAAAGCCAATACTCTTTGGTTATGGACACTTTCCTTCAAATAAAGCAAAATAGGGTCTTGGTCTTGCTTCTCTTTTACCTCTGACACAAATGATGACTCAGCCCACATTGGTCACCACTATTCCTCCTCTTGTGGAATCCATAGGTTTGACTCCCAAACGTGTAAGTCTGTGCACATTTTTAGCTAACTCCCTCTTTTCTTCATCAACATGGACGGTACTACCCATGGACAACCTGCTTAAGGCATCAGCAATATCTTGGTTGTAAAGAATACTCATGTCAAAATCCTTGAGTAATTCTAACCACCTCGTTTGTCTGAGATTTAGCTCCTTCTGAGTGAATACATATTGGAGCCTCTTGTGATCAGTGAATATATCCACATGAACACCATACAATTAGTGACAACATACCTTCAAAGCAAAAACTACAGCAGCTAATTCCAAGTCATGCGTTGGATAATTCTTTTCATGAACCTTTAACTGTTTGGAGGCATAAGCTATAACCATGCCATTGTGCATCAACACGCGTCCCAAGCCAACTCTTGATGCATCACAATACACCACAAACCCTTGGGTACCCTCTGGTAAGGTCAAGACCTGAGCGGTAGTCAATCTTCTTTTCAACTCTTGAAAGCTTTTCTCACAAGCTTCAGACTATTGAAACTTGATTGTCTTCTGAGTTAGCTTAGTCAAAGGAGACGAGATGGATGAGAACCATTCAACAAATCTCTTATAGTAGCCAGCCAATCCCAAGAAACTCCTAATATTTGTTGGAGATGTGGGTCTATGCTAACTCTGTACTGCTTCTATCTTTTGAGTGTCAACTCTAATACCTTCACCAGAAACAATGTGGCCTAAGAATGCCACCGACTTAAGCCAAAACTCACACTTGGAGAACTTGGCATATAGATCTTTATCTCTTAATATTTGGAGAACAATCCTGAGGTGACTAACATGATCTTCTTCATTCCTTGAATTAACCAGTATGTCATCAATGAAGACGATGACAAACAGATCTAAATAAGGTTTGAAGACTCTATTCATAAGATCCATGAATAATGCAGGTTCATTTGTCAAACCAAAGTACATAGCCAAAATTCATAATGCGCATACCTTTTTCTAAAAGTTGCCTTTGGAATATCGCATTCCATTACTTTCAATTGATGATAGCTTGATCTGAGGTCAATCTTGATAAAGCAAGAAGCACCCTGAAGTTGATCGAAAAGATCATTTATCCTTGGAAGAGGATATTTATTCTTGATGGTCACCTTATTAAATTGGGGGTAGTCTGTACACATCCTAAGAGACCCATATTTCTTCCTTACAAACAAGAGCAGAGTGCCTCAAGGTGAGACACTTGGTCGAATGAAGCCTTTATCTAACAAGTCTTTCAATTCTTCTTTTAGCTCTTTTAACTCTGCTGGTGCCATTCTGTATGATGGAATGGAGATAGGACGAGTCTCTGGGATGATGTCTATGCAAAAGTGATATATCTCTATTTCGGGAGGTACTCTAGGTAGATCATCAGGAAAGACTTCTAGAAACTCACTGACTGAAGGGAAGGTACCTCAACACTTGAGTCATTAACTAGGACTAAGTGATAGATACACCCCTTAGAAACTAACTTTATTGCCTTTAGGTACGAAGTAAAATGACCCTTGGGCACTCCTAAACTACTACTCCACTCTATAACTGGCTCATTAGGAATCTGAAACTTGACAACTCGAGTTCTACAATCTATTCATGCATAAAAGACATAGAGTCATTCCATAATTGAAATGACATCAAAGTCTACTATGTGTAACTCTATTAAATCAGCCATGGTACTCTTGTGACTGATGAAAACAGGGCTATCACGATAAACTCTTTCTTCTAGAATGGATTCACCAACAGGTGTGGAAACACTGAGTGGTTCGCTAAGTTTCTCAGGAATATCCTCAAAGTTCATAGCAACATAGGGAATTATAAAAGATAAACTCGCCCCTGGGTCTAATAATGCATAAATAGTAAAGTCAAAGACTCGAATCATACCAGTGACAACATCTGGTGAATTCTATTATTCTTGGCGATTATTGAGAGCATATAAGCGGTTTGTTCCTCCGCAAGTACCAGAAGTAGCTCCCCTAGGTGAAGCTCTGTCTGGTGGAGTAGCTGATGAAGACTAATCTTTATTGCACCTATTACCACCACTTTTCTTACTCTTTGGACATTGTCTCATGAAATGCACGGTCTGACCGCACTTGAAACAACCCGCGGAGCCTTCGCGACAGATGCTAGAGTGATTCCTACCACACCTGGCGCAGGCAAGAGGCTTACTACCTCCTTGCGCCACACTACCCTGTGAATATGCAGGTCTAGCTCGGGAGTTCTGACCATGATTCTCAACTCTGTCTCTGGGTGCAGGTGCACCAGAAGATGATGGTGCATGCCTTTCTGTTTCTGAAATTGTGGTCCGCTCGACCTTTCTACTTCCAAACTCATTCCCAGTCTTGTCTTTCTTATTCCTGTACTCTTCTCTATCCTTCAACTTTTCCTCTTCGACTTGCTTCACATAGACCATTAGCCTGGATATGTCCATCAACATTGCATCCCTGACTTCCTTGCTTGATGCACGACCCAAACTAACAAAAAACAAGCTCATTCTGCTCCTCATGTCCTTCACCATTTCAGAGCATAGCAGGACAACTAGGTGAACTTTAGGCCATACTCGTGCACACTCAATGAGTCCTATTTTAGAGTAAGGAACTCTCTTACCTTGGCTTCATTTAGCTCTCGAGGAAATAACCACCCCAAGATGGCTTTTTTGAAGCAAATCTATATTAGATGTGGTGCATCCTCAGCTCTGCCTCCCTTCCATTGGTCGAACCAAGTCCTAGCCACACTCTTTAGTTGGTATGCAGCTAATTCAACCTTCTCAACATCAACCACATGCATTACCTCAAACACTTTCTTCAACTCTTACACAAAGTTTTCCGGATCCTCAGTAGTGCTTGATCCGATAAAATTAGGAGGATTCATTCTAAGAAATTCACGCACCCTCGAGGTGTCAGCCCCTTCTTATCGAGCTTCTTTATGTTGCCCGAATTTATTGGTTACTACCTAACTTAACGTCCGGATAGCTTCCCGAAATTCGAGATTTATAACCTCTCGTTGGGGTTGCACATCCGGTGCATTAGGAATCTCTTGTTCATCAATATTTCATCGGGTTGGTCGACCTTAGACTGCTCTTTTGGAGGCATGATAATCTGAAAATACGCATAAGCACGAATTATAGAGAGACTTTTAGAGATAACCTCTACGCACGAAAAGAATCTGAAAGAAGTGAAACATTCCTAAATGTTGTAGCCTCCTAATCATAGATGTGGCGCGCTTCACACCGATGACTAAGACTTTACAGACATGGCTTCATAGATTCCCTAGGACTCTTGAACTCCGTGCTCTAATACCAAGTTTGTCATACCCCAATCCTACATCCTGGGTGGGACAGACACTCAGTGACTATTGTTGGCCTCGAGCAAACCCTTGGCCTGGATAACTTAACTCAACGGAAAACAACAACCAAACTCATAATAATGAAAAAACTTAAATAATCTGAACAGTAATATTATCTAGAATGTTTTAAAAGTTTAAACTTTCAAAACTGTCCAAAATGGCAACCAAGTCTTTAACTTAAGAATAAAAAGTAAAGAATATTGGACTACTAACTTTCTATGAAGTCTCTAAGCTGACTGAGATGAATGTTGGGACAAGCCCCATAAAATTCTATTGAACTAATCTAGAAATCAATAAAAATATGTCCTCCGGAATGCAAGGAGGCTCACCAATTGACTCTGGAGTGCATAATTGGACCAACGGTGCGCTGGATGTCGATTCTCGTTATCGGCGTCTGCATCATGATAAGATGCACGCCAACTAACATCACTACATTGGATGTACGAGTATGCAAGTTGGAAAGCTAAACAACACATAGGGTTGTAACGGAGTAAGAATGAACATTTACCTTGGCTCTGCTCAACTCATGATCAACTAACTCTTATTCAATATACGGAATTTACAAGTAATTGCAATATAAAGAAATACTGACTGAAAACATGTTGAAACCTCTGAATGTATACAAGTATACAATAATATCTAAGATGTATATAAAAATACAATAACTGATGTATATGAAAATACAACAACTGATGTATATGAAAATACAATACTGTTGTGGGAGCTTCTCTAACCGACAACCATCACTTAAGAGCTATAGTGATGATATAGCGTTACTCGGCCCACGCTACGCGGCTATCCTAACTTTGCCAGAGTATAGTACCTCAACTGCCTAATGGATCCACTAGTAAACTATGAAGAGGGTTTATCTAAAAAGTATGACCCTTTTCTACCCATGATGGCTACATGGTTTACATGGAGACTTGAGTTAATCTAAACTCGCATCCCCACATTGGTGCTCAATACTACTCCAAAAATATATATATACTATCTCTTATGTTTTTAAAAACATATTGATTCTGTGATTTGAGATTAGTGCTCAAAACTTTAGCTGTTAAAAAGCTCTCTTGGAAATCATAGTTTCCTCTTTCTTCTATTAAAACTAGTCATAGGCTCTGTGAAAGTCTAACTATCTTTCTTTCTCAAAAGTTAGAAAACATTTTAGTTTAAATTGTTAGGGACTACTTAGTTCCCTTATAACTCTTGACAAATGAACTCAACTTTATGCTCTTTGCATACTCGAAACTTAATTCTTAGAGACTACTTAGTTCCCTTATACCATTTAACAATTTAAATCAACTCTTTACTAGAACCTTAAAACGAAGTTAAAATGTTTGTTTAAAACTCTTGAATGCTTTAGGAACTTACCTTGACTTGCTTCTTAACTTTTAGCCTTGACTCTTAACTTCCTTGACTTTGATCTTAACTTTTCTTGAATTAGATTATGGATTCAAGGATCAAGATCTCATGTTTATGGATTATTTCATGATATATAGATGTACTTTAGAGTGTTGGAATCAACTAGGAATGTTAGGTACATCATTTAGGAACTAGTACGAAGAGATAGGGAAAGAACGGGGTCTCTAGGGGGTCGTGGCGCTCTAGGAGGCGCCGGGCGCCAAGGCCTATTGGACAGACCCTGGTCAGGGGCGATATGGCTGGCGCGGCATGCCCGGGCCTGTCAGACTAAGCCTGCCCTCATACGCTCTGGTAGGCGTGGCGCCCCTAATGTTGTCTAACGGGACCTCTGACTTTTCTTCTCCATTTTAATCTCTAAACCTACTAAACTTCCATGAATCTTCCCCCAAACACTTAGGATCATTTATATAGTAAATACCCAATAGATTAGACCCAAACATAGTTCGAAAACATGTATAAAAACTAATAGAGATGAACTGCAACTCAACCAACAAGAACTTCACAACTTTTCATCAAGAACTTCACAACTTTTCCTCAAGAACTTCAAGATTTTCATTCAAATAAACTCTAATTTACTGTATTGAATCAATTTGGAGTGTGGGTGAAAGGACCCAACACTGAATGATCTCACATACCTCGAAAGGGATCACCCCCGACGAAATCCACGCAACGATCTTGAAGTTCTTGGACAATTCTTGATCTTCCTCTTCTTTTCTCTTTTCTCCCAAGACCTAAGCAATCTAAATTCTTGTAAAACTGATTTGGGACTTGGTCTTTACCACTAAATAACCCTTAAAACGAATCAGGCAATACTGGGGTGAAAAGACAATTTTTCCCTTACTAAAATCCGGATTGGACTTTCCTCAGTCCAATGACCCAACTTCCGCAACACATTCCCCCCTCATATGACATCAGATTTGTGCAAAATCAGCGACATTGGGAAAATCATCCCAAGAGCTTTCCAACCATATAAAGAATTCATCGAAGCTTCATCTGAGTTGAAGTTATGGCCACTCGAAAATAACCAAAACTCACTTTTTGAAAGCGGGATATTTTCCAGATTTCCCTACTTAATTCCAAAAATATTTATTCTTTGTTTCTTAGCTTATTCTTAGATGTTTCAAGTTACAAGATGTTACAATATCTCCCCTTGGTAATATTCATCCTCGAATGAGAACTCTTTCACTAAGCTAAGGGTACTAACACCATTTCAACACTCAACAAACAAAAGCAAGTAATAATATGCTCCCACATAGTCTTATAAAGTGCTAAGAAGAGAATTTAGTTCCTTGATCTGTATTTTCTCCGGATTCAAAGAGATGTGGATATTTCCTCTTCATATCCTCCTCAGCTTCCCAAGTCGCTTCTTAATTAAATTGGTGTCTCCAAAGGACCTTGACTGAAGCAACTTCTTTTGTCCTCAACTTGCGAACTTGGCGCTCCAAAATCTGAACCGAAACTTCTTCATAGGATAGGTTATCGTTAATCACAACATTTTCTGTTTGTACTATTAATGAAGGATCACCCAAGAAGTTCTTCAACATAAAAATATTGAATACCGGACTTTACAGACATGGCTTCATAGATTCTCTAGGACTCTTGAACTCTGTGCTGTAATACCAAGTTTGTCACACCCCGAGCCTATATCCTTGACGGGACAAGCACTAGGTGACTATTGTTGGCCTCGAGATAACCCTTGGCCTGGATTACTTAACTCAACGGAAGACAACAACCAAACTCATAATAATGAAAGAACTTAAATAATCTTAACAGTAATATTATCTGGAATGTTTTAAAAGTTTAAACATTCAAAACTGGCCAAAATGGCAACCAATTCTTTAACTTAAGAATGAAAATTAAAGATTACTGAACTACTAACTGCTATGAAGCCTCTAAACTGACTGAGATGAATGTTGGGACAAACCCCATAACATTCTATTGAACTAATCTAGAAATCAATAAAAAGATGTCCTCCAGAATGCAAGGAGGCTCACCAATTGATTTTGGAGTGGTTAACTGGATCATGCGTGTGCTGGATGTCGATCCTCATTTCCTGCGTCTGCATCATGATACGATGCAGGCCAACTGGAATCAGTACATTGAATGTACGAGTATGCAAGTTGGAAAGCTAAACAAAACATAGGCTTGAAAATCAGTAAGAATGAACACTTACCTTGGCTCTGCTCAACTCATGATCTACTAAGTCTTATTCAATATACGTAGTTTTTAAGAAATTGTAATATAAAGAAATGCTAACTGAAAACATGTTGAAACCTCTGAATGTATACAAGTATACAATAATATATGAGAAATATATAAATATACAATAACTGATGTATATGAAAATTCAATACTGTTGTGGGAGCTTTTCTAACCGACAACCATCACTTAAGAGCTACAGTAATTATAAGCACTACTCGGTCCATGCTGCCTGACCATCTTAAAATTTTCCAGAGCAT
Source organism: Solanum sitiens (assembly GCA_016801875.1). Taxonomy (NCBI): domain Eukaryota; kingdom Viridiplantae; phylum Streptophyta; class Magnoliopsida; order Solanales; family Solanaceae; genus Solanum; species Solanum sitiens. Next base: position 1,625,796 of record JABWTJ010000173.1, read on the forward strand.
AGGACCTGAACTGCCTAATGGATCTACTAGTAAACTATGAAGAGGGTTCATCTAAAAAGTGTGACCATTTTTACCCATGATGGCTACATGGTTTACATCGAGACTTGAGTTAATCTGAACTCGCATCCCCACATCGGTGCTCAATACTACTTCAGATATATATATATATATATATATATATATATATTTATATTGGCTTTTATGTTTAAAGAACATACTGATTCTTTGATTTTAGATTAGTGATCAAAACTTTAGTTTTTGAAAAGCTCTCATGGAAATCATATTTTCCTCTTTCTTTAATTAAAGCTAGTCATAGGCTCTGTGGAAGTCTAACTTATTTTCTTTCTCAAAAGTTTGAAAACATTTTAGTTTAAGCTCTGAGGTATTACTTAGTTCCCTCATAACTCTTAAGAAATGTACTCAACTTTATGCTCTTTGCATACTCGACACTTTACTCTTAGGGAATGCTTAGTTCCCTTAAAACATCTGAGAATTTAACTCATCTCCTTACTTGAACCTTAAAACAAAGTTAAACTTTTTTTTTAAGACTCTTGAATGCTTTAGGAACTTACCTTGACTTGCTTCTTAACTTTTAGACTTGACTCTTAACTTCCTTAACTTTGATCTTAACTTTCCTTGAATTGAATTATCGATTCAAGGATCATGATCTCATGTTTATGGATGATTTTATGATATTTAGATGTACTTTAGAGTGTTGGAATCAACTAGGAATGATAGTTACATCATTTAGGAACTAATACGAAGAGACACGGAAAGAACGGGGTCTCCATGGGGTCGTGGCGCTCTAAGAAGTGCGGGGCGCCAGGGCCTATAGGACAGACCCTGGTTTGGGAGCTCTAGCTGACACGCCTCTCCATGGCTGTCAGATAGAGCCCACCCTCAAGCGTTGTGGCAGGCGCGACGCCCCCAGGGTTGTCTGATGGGACCCCGAACTTTCCTTTTCAATTTTTCATCTCTAAACCTCCTAAACTTCCATGGATCTTCCAGCAAACACTTAGGATCATTTATATACTCAATACTGAATATATTAGACCTAAAAAAAGTCTGAAAATATTAATCAAAACTACTAGAGATCAACTACAACTCAACCAACAAGAACTTGACAACTTTTCATCAAGAACTTCAAGATTTTCATTCAAATAAACTCTAATTTGCTGTATTGAATCAAGTTGGAGTGTGGGTGAAATGACCCAACACTGAATGATTTTCACATACCTCTATAGGGATCACCCCTGACAAATTACACGCTACGATCTTGGAGTTCTTGGACAATTCTTGATCTTTCTCTTCTTTTCTCTTTTCCCCAAAGCCCTAAGTGTTCTAAATTCTTTTAAAACTGATATGTGACTTGGTCTTTACCCCTAAATAACCCTTAAAACGAATCAGGCAATACTGGGGTGAAAAGACAATTTTTCCCTTACTAAAATCCGGATTGGACTTTCCTCAGTCCAATGACCCAACTTCCGCAACACATTCCCCCCTCATACGACATCGGATTTGTGCAAACTCAGCGTGTTGGAAAGATCTTCCCAAGGGCTTTCGAACCATATAAAGAACTCATCCAAACTCCTCCTGAGCTAGAGGTTATGGACGTTTGAAAATGACCAAAACTCACTTTTTGAAAGCTGGAAATTTTCCGGATTTCCCTACATAATTCCAAAAAAAATTTATTCTTGGTTTCTTAGATCATTCTTAGATGTTTCAAGTTCCGAGATATTATACAAACTTGATCACCCCATAGAGCGATACTCGATCAGATTAAGCCCTTATCCTATAAATCTTTCAATTACTCCCTTTAATCCTTAAGTTCAGTTGGGGCCATACAATAAGGAGGAATAGAGATATGTTGTCTATCTAGGAGATGGTCAATAACGACAATTATTTCCCTTTCAGGGGGAACACCATGTAAATCATGGGGAATCACTTCTAGAAACTGAGTAACAATGGGGATCGACTTAAGGATGGGGTTTTGGATTCCATATCCCTAACCCGAATAAGATGATATGTGCAATCCTAAGAAATTATTTCCCCCGCTTTAACACAAAGAGAAAAACTTAATATTATACTGATCAACGTCATCAAAGACACTTTATCCAATTCTATGTGTCGACAATTATTTGTCAGTATATCACTCAACCAAGGGTTGGGATAGTTCCCACAGGGAGTGGTTTCAAGAATAATTCAGCTAAGTATAAATTAGCCCATGGTATTCATAGCTAAAAGAAATTATCGATTAAAAACATAATAAATCAAAAAGGGTGATACAAGTCTCGATTAAGAATGCGGGTTTGTAGGCAAATTAGTAACTAACAACAGCAAAAAGTAAGAAAGATATGAATGGGAGACGGGATTCTTGGGATGTGATAGAAATATGAGTTTAACTAAACTACCAGGTACATGCTATTAATAGAAGGTTTTCTGTGAATTTATAACTAGGCTATACTTTAATAGGGGTAACTTATCTCTCGAGTAACTTACCCTGAATCAACTCGATTTCTCTCTAACATCGAGAAGTCGCTATGATGCCCAGCCTCCGCCTTAGCCTAATAGCTCTCTCAAACTAAAAGTGTGGAAAATGGCAGTAGCCAACCATTATTTCAATTCATGAATGTTGCAGGAGCATTGGTCAAACCAAAGCACATAACAAGGAACTCATAATGACCATAACAAATCCTAAAAGCTGTCTTAGGAATATCACTTTCTCTTACGCTCAATTGATGATAACAAAAACTAAGGTCTATTTTTGAAAACAAGTGGCACCGTGAAGTTAATCGAAGAGATCATCAATTCACATAAGAGGATATTTATTCTTGATAGCAACCTTTTTCAACTGGAGGTAATGTATGAACATTCTAAAGAACCATCATTCTTTCTCCCAAATAAGACCGGAGTGCCCTAATGTGAGACACTTGGTGAGATAAAACCTTTCTCAAGGAGATCTTTCAACTGCTCTTTTAACTCTTTCAGTTATGCTGGTGCCATTCTATATGGAGGAATAGAGATACGAGAAGTATTAGAAATAATGTCTATATCGAAGTTTATTTCTCTTAGGACAGACTTCGGAAAGATCATTTGGAAACTTACTCACAACTGCAACTGGTTGAATAAGAGGCATCTCAACACTAGAGTCATTAACTCTGACTAAGTTATAGGAATAACCCTTAGAAACAAACTTTATTGACTTAAGTTACGAAATAAAATGAACCTTAGGCACTACAGAACTACTTCTCCACTCAATAAGTGGCTCATTAGGAAACTAGAACTTAACAACTCGAGTTCTACAATCTATTGAGTCATAACAAGCATGAAGCCAGTCATACCTAGAATGACTTCAAAATCTAGTATATCTAACTCAACTAAGTCATCCATGGTGCTTTTATGATTGACGAAAATGGTACAATCACGATACAATCTCAGCTAGAATAGACTCACCAACAAGTGTAGCAACACTGAAGGGCTCAAGAAGTTGCTCAGGAAGAATATCAAAATTAATGGAAATATAAGGAGTCACAAAAGATAGAATTGCTCCTAGATCTAAAAAAGCATAAACATAAAAAGTAAAGACTTTGATCATACTAGTGACAACATCTGGAGAATTCTCTTACTCTTGGCAACTTGTGATAGCATATATGCGGTTTTCTCCTCCGCCAGTTCCTGAATTAGAACCTCTAGGTGCAGCAACCCCGTCTTGTGGAGCAACTGAAGAAAATTGGGATATATTGCCTCTAAATACACTACCCGCCTATTTTTATGACACTCTTTCATAAAATTACCCTCTTGACTACACTTGTAACAAGCAGTGGAGCCATCGCGACACGTTCTTGGGTGGTTCCTACAAAATTTAGCACATGTAGGAGCCCAATTACCTTTTTCTTCCACACTACGTACCTTGAACATGCATAGATCTAGCTCTATAATTCTATGAATTCTGACTATTGTACTCACCTTTGTTTCATTGTGAAGGTGCAATATAAGATGATAAAGCAAGTCCCTTATGATTCTAGTGACACCCTTCAGTTGGTATGCATCTAGTTCCACTCTCCCGGCATAATAACATGCATAATCTCAAAAACCTTCGCAAACTATTCAAAAAAGAATTTCAGATCCTTAGTGATGCTTCAATCAGTGAAGCTTGGAGTATTCATCCTAAAGAACTCCCGTATTCTAGACGTATCTGCCACATCTTGTCGAATTTCTCTCTATTGTCCATCCTGGTTAGTCATTGCTTGACTTAGCATTTACATAGCTTCCTGAAATTCAGCATTAGTGGTCTCTCCTTGGGGTTTCACTTCTGGTTCATTAGTTACCCCTAGTTCCTCAATATTTCTCCTAGAAGCACGACCTCAGAAAGCTCTTCGTGGAGGCATGATTTGAAAGATACTTGCAAGCACGAGTTATTAAAAAACTTTTATAGAGATAAAATCCATCGCACGAGATGAGTATGAAAGAAGTGAGATAGTTCCTAAATGTTTCAACATTCTAATTATAGATGTGGCGCACTTCACATCGATAACTAGGACTCTACAAACACAACTTCATAGACTCTCTAGGATTCTCAAACTCTATGATGTGATACTAAGTTTGTCAAGCTCCGAGCCTACACCTAGACGGGACTAGCACTTGAGAACCATTGGTGTACCCAAGAAAACCCTTGGTCTGACATACTACTTAGCGAAAGACTTTACTCAACACTTAATACAACTTAAGAGATAGATTCAAAAGAAATTAAACTTAGAATGCATAAAGGAAAACATTTGATTGGCCATAAGGTAACTCAAGTGTTATAATTAAAACAATTGAATGAACAAGACTAATGAACTAATAACGTTTAGTTATATAGGAAGCCTTTAAAAAATATGAGAGATGTTACAACAAGACCCCAGATCTTCCTAACAATTGAACTAACAAAGCAATAAAATTCTCTTGAATGAAATGAGGCTCATTAACTTATTCTGAGATGCTCAACTAGATCAACAAGGTGCTAGATGTTGATCGTGATTACATGCATTTACATCATAAAATCAGGCAGGAGAGATAACATCAGTACATCAAATGTACGAGCATGGGAGGAAAAAAATAAACATGACATAAGCTTGAACTGAATTTTGAAAGAAACACTTACCTCGACTTTACTCAACTCTTGGTTACCAAACTCATTTTGGAAATCAAGAACAATAAAGGTGCAATTTATATAAAACATTTAAAAGATAGGGAGAAACTCAAGGTATTAAAAACTACAATATCAACTCAGTTTATACGATAAGTATAATATAATTCTTTGGGAGTTTCCCTAACCGACAACCATCACTATGAGCTAAGTGATGATACAACGTCTCGCCCATGGTGCCATAACTGTCCTTTAACTTGTCGGGATATATAATGCCTCAACATAGCGGATCCACTAGTCTATGCGAAAAACACTAAGCAATCATCTAAAAAGTATGACCCTTTCTACCCACATTGGCTATATGGTATATGGAGACTTGAGTTATTATGAACTTATCCCAATATCGGTGTTCAATACTACTCTCAAAATATACTCAACTCATATGTTGAAAAACATAACTCTTTCTTTGTGGTTTGAGGTTATTCCTAAAATCTACCTCTTAAAAGAGATTGAATTCAAAACAACTCATGAAAAGTCATTTGAAAATCAGTGCTTCCTTTCATCTTATTTGTGAAAACATTTACTCTTTGAGAATACATAGTCCACATATAACATTCTAAAACATGAACATGTCTCTACTCTTTCTTATTTTAAACAAGTTTAAAAGATTTTTAATTTCTTTTTTGAAATGAACGAAGAACCCTCAAGACTTGACTTTCAACTCTACCTTGAATTTGATTTATGAATTCAAGGTTATGATTTTGTGATAGGAAAGATCTCTTAATGTTTAGGAGTGTTTTTAGATAGTTAAATATGAGGAAAAAAATCAAGAAATCACTGTTTGGAAGCAAGTCTGTGACGCAGAGATGCATTTTAATATTTGGTCGTTAAATAATTTTTTGAGGCAGAGGGGTTCGCGACCTGTTGTTGTTTCATAATCAATGACACATCTTCCAGTACAAGTGTCTATGATCGTGCAATACTATAGTAACCCAATCAAGGGTTGGGGTCGTTTCCACAGGCAGTGGTGCTGAGAATTTATACAAAAGTTAAATTATATTCTAACTAGTCGTAAATAAAGACATTATCAAATTAAAACATTATAAATCAAAGATAATAAAAATAACGAAAATAACAAGAGAACTAAATCAAGAGAGGGGGAATTCTTGGGATGTGATAGGAATGCAGGTTAAGATAAATTGTTGGGTACATGCTTTTGATAGAAGATTTATAGAATAATTGTGTATAGGCTAAGCTTTAAAGGGGATAATCTCTCTCTCTGTAGAAACTAACCTTGTTTAAAATGCGCTCCTCATGGACACCCACTTGCCGCAGGAAGATCAGCCTACGCCTTAATCCACTCACTCTCTCGAGCTGAGTCTGTGTAAATGAGACTAGGGCTCACTCTCTCGAGATGAGCCTCATGTCGACCCACTCCCACCTTCCATCAATTTAGTAGTCCTAGTTTGATGACTTCTCTCTCGAGCAAGACAAAGACACATGAATAAACTTGTATTTGAAACTACAAATTCATTAGATTCATCCACAATTACTAAACAAAAAATCACAACCAAATTACAATTAATCAATCAGCTAGCGAGACCTAACAAAAATCTTAACCCATATTCAATAAATCACATCCCAATAATTGGGGGTTTTAGCCACACATCAAGAGATAGAAATTTATAACTAAATGGGCTTGCATTCAAATGGGTATGAAGATTTAAGTCTTGTTACAAGCCAAGAATAAAGAAATCAAAAGACCCAATCCTTAGAGTTGAACCCTTTTTGTCTTCAAGTTCTTCTCCCAAATACCCTCTAAAACTTAGAGCTCAAAAACTTAGATAAAAACTGCAAAAATATGATGATAATAATAAATGGTTTGATGATTAAGCTAAAACATTCTACAAGAATTTATAATGTTTATAGATCTGTGTTGCAGCGGTCCATTCGGCAGCATTAGTGGGTGTCGCCAACCAATTTGGCGATTCGCTGGTAGTTCTTCGTCTCTTCGTTAAGTTTTGTCAATATTTGACCTAGCTCACTATAACTTAAGGCGATCTGGATCGGGGTTCGCCAATAACTTCTGTGAATTGCCTTCTTCTTTGGTATTTTGCTTTCCAATAGTTGTTAGAGAATGTTATCAGCACTTTCAGCGACTAGGTCCGTTATCACTGACTTATTGGCTATATACCAACTGAGATTGTTCGCCTTAATTTTTCCCATTGTTTATTCAAGCATTTTGTAACTTTCGGTGGTCTGGTGACCTATTCAGCGTGTCGCCAAAAAATATTGGTGATCTATAGGTTTTCATTTTCTATAATCTTTTGTCTTGGAACTTTTGGACAATCTAGGTGAGCCAATGTTCCCTTTGACGAGTCGCCAAAGAGGTTAAAAGATCATTAGAAGGTCTTTCCATGATCTTTCAGCTGCTTAGCTCCTTTTTGCTCAATTTTTGCTAAGTTGTGTTCATGCTTTGCCTTAATCTCAAAATACCTGAAACTCATGGTTATTCATTAGTAATTGAGATAAAAAAGAAATTAAGGCCGTTAATTCTATCAAAATCTAGCCCATAATGAGTCAATCTGGGTACTCATCACCTCTCCGCGACGTAGAGAAACAATTTGTGAAAAGGGGAGAAAAGTCCTCGACACGGACTGGATTGTCAGTTTAGCCCGACTTTTTCCTTTTTCATTTTCTAACCCCACTTCCCCTAAATCCGATTCTTTTTCTCAATTTCTCTTTACACTAACATACCCAGTATATGTACATAGGAATCCATTCATAAAAGACTCTAAAATTTACACGATTCCATCAAGAACTCAACAATCCCATCAAATCTCAAGAACGATAGCCAATTTCAAGAACACAATTCAAGATCATCGAACGAACTTTCTTGAACGAATTTCTCTGAACTAAAAATGATTGGCGCATGGGTGACTGAACCCAAGGATATGAGAGTCTCACATACCTCTTTAGGGATCAACCCTTAGCGAAACGACTTTGATCGCATGAAATCTCCAAGAACACCCTGACTTTTCACCTCTTTTCTCTTCTCTCGAAGCCCTAGTGGAATTCATAATTGTGTAAAATGTACTAACTCAGTTTATACCCCAAATAAATTGATAAAAAAATAATTTAATTGGGTAATGAAAAGACCAAAATACCACTCTAAAATCCGGTTGACTTTCCTAATCCGGAAATCCAACTTCAAATAGGCACATCTCCTTCATACGAACTCAAAAGTTAGTAAACTCGGTGGCGTTGAAAATACAATTCAAAGGCCTTTCATTTGATATCTTATAGACCACCTAACTCATATTTTCCATAAAGTTATGGTCATTTGAAGTTGATCCAACACTCACAGATAACATAACTTTACAAAATTTCAGATTCTCATTCTTTCTAAAAAAAAAATAGTTCTTTCTAATTCTAGCTCTTTCAAATAGAGAGGTGTTACACCTCGATCGGAAAACCTTTGTCAAAACTTATAACGACCATGTCCATCAAATCTTGAACATGAAAGGTCACTATCACCTGTCTTGTCCCTCTTTGCCTCACTAGACTTTTCCTTAAGTTTATCCTTTTTGATTTGTTAAACATGACCATTAAGAGAGAAATGTACAGATATTTAATGAGCATGGCAGCACGACATCCTTTAACCACCATATCGGATACTCCTGATAAAAATGGACTTATCCTTGCCCTAGGATCGACACCCATAGTAGGAGCATAGCGGGATAATTGTGTGAACTTCAAAGCATACTCCTTCACTGTAATATTTCCCTAAAGAAGTTTCAAGTATTCAATTAACTTTGCCTCCATCGTCTCAAGGCAAAAGAACCTATCAAGCAAAGCAACCTTACACTTTTCCCAACTAAGAGGATCCGCATCAACCGCCCTTGCTTCCTTTTATTGGTTGAACCATACTTGAGAAACACCCTTAAGTTGGTAAGCGGACAACTCCTCTTTTCTATCATGGCTTGATACAAAAGCAACCCTAAACTCCAAATTAGTCACTTTCTCTGCCAAAGAGTCGACTAAAGCCTGAGAAGTCTTAGGTGCTTCTCGTTTCACATTCTCTCCCACATTCCTTCTAACGATGGCTCTTCGAGGGGTCATATCCAAAAAATCAGCTAATAGGGATTGGCTGAGCGACATATAAAGTTAAAATCTATCGCACGACTTTAGAGTAATAAAAGAAGTGGAGTTTTCTAAGCATCTTGTAGCCTCTCATTCATAAATATGGCGCGCTTCACACTCTTGAACAAGACTCTACTTTAATTTACGTACCTTATGAGACATCCTAGGACCTTTCTAAACCCTGTTCTCTGAATACCAAGTTTGTCATGATCTAAAGTACACCCTAGACGTGAAATGGAGTATAAGACCAGGGGAGGCACTACGCAAGCCACTTAGCATACATCACACATGATAATAGAAACCAAAAGATTTTGAAGTAGCATTTTATATAAAAGAGTTTGACAAAAGTAGCGGAAGTCTAAACATAAGTCTCAAATCCATCTACTACATCAAAGGAGTGATAGAAATGTAACTCATACATCAAATACAACATCCGAAATAAAAAGACATAAAATCAATAAAAGATTCTTGGTCCTTTGAACAGGAGGAATCACCAATCTTCAATGTGTAAAAGGGGTCATTAGCACGAGTAAGGGAGGTAGGAGCGTCAGACACTACATATGTGAAACAATATAGACACAAATATATGTTAGTACATGGAATGTACCAAGTATGACATAAGTGTATACGATCTATGAATTCATGCTAATAGAATTTTATATGACCAAGATAAATATCAAAATAACATATGAGAAAACATAGGTTATAATCATGGTCAATACAAGCTAAATTTCTTTGAAACACAATTGATATACTTTTAGAAAGTAAGTTTAGTTCATTATTCTGAGAGATTTACCTTTAACCGACATAGATCATGTGATCTGTATCATGGAATCTGGTGTCTATTCCACACCGAAAACAGATGTCCTTAAATGCCAAGGTAAGAGCCATAAATGTGAGCAAAAGTGAATCCACTAGCTAATATCTATCAAAGACAAACCTATGGTGTCACATAGTTATGAGATAGGGAGATCGCTAATAGAAAACCAACCTCAACTACGAAAGATCTTCCATATCAATATTCAGTTGTTGCTAAGTATAAATCCCACAGTATTGTCATTAATATTGTTGTCATTAGCGAAGGAAAGGAACAATTAAGTAGCCAATTAAAGTTAGAGTTCATTAGAATTACTCCTTAATATTGTTTAAACTTAGGTGAGAAAATCTTCAAATTTTATGAATTGATATGATAAAAGCCATCCACAACCATGTACAACAATATCGATGCTTTACTCCCAAAGCAACCTTAAATCATTTACATCAATTTCGTAAAGAAACATGCATATCTTCATAAATTCAGCTTTCATATAATTCAAAACCTTAATCATATGATCAAATCTAGAAATCCTGGATCATGCATGGGTCCAAGTAAAATTAACTTAAAAACATGTAACTATCTTAATTCATCCATAAAAAGACATAAAACATCAATGATCATAAATTGAAAAAAAAAAATGAGATAGAATAAAACCCTAATTTCAATATGAAATTCTAAGTTGTAAAATTGGAGAATTCAAGAATCCTATGGAGGAAAGGACTTCAAATGTGAATGCAATCGTACCTTGATGTTAAAAGCCCATAATCAATGGGGAAATTGAAGATTTTATCTTGAAGCTCTACAGTTCTTCTTCAAGTTTTAGAGAGAGAAGTTTTGGGGAAGAACTAGATCGAATTTTAAGAATTTAAGAGAATGAGTTCAATTGGGTAATTTGGGGGTTTAAAACACTTATATAGGGCATACCATAGAAGGTTAAACAATATAGTATTGAGTTAAATAATTTGGAAAAGACCCAAACTCCCCTCTTAAAATAATTGTCAAACCTCACCTACAGTTCACACCTATGGTCCATAGGTCCTACTACGGACCAACCTGGTCGACCGTAGGCAGGGTTCAGAGACTTAAATTTGGAGCATCCTTTGACATTGCTCATGTATAATTGGTAGGTCTACCTACGGACTACAAATGGCCACTGTAGGTCTTAAAAGGTTTCCTAAAAACAATTCTTCATTTTCCTTCTACCTACGGATGATATCTGTTGTCAATAGATACTTCTACCAATTGTGGGTGGGAGCCGTAGGTCACACCTGCAACCTAAAAAATGCATTTTTCTATTCCTTTAAAATCTGAGCTGTTACACTAAAATATCATATAAATATATGTGTAAATACTAAGAACAATTGACATAATAACAGAGATAATAGTTGACCATATCAGAAGACTCGATTGTTGGTAAAATTCTTCTACAAACATAGCTCCAGTTACCAACTCCAAGAGAGCTTTTTAAAAGCTAAGTTTTGAGCACTAATCTCAAATCACAGGATCAATATGTTTTAAAAACATAAGAGCCGGTATATATATATTTTGGGAGTAGTATTGAGCACCGATGTAAGAATGCGAGTTTAGATTAACTCAAGTCTCCATGTAAACCGTGTAGTCATCATGGGTAAAACAGGGTCATACTTTTTAGATGAACCCTCTTCATAGTTACTAGTGAATCCATTAGGCATTTCAGGTCCTGTACTCTGGCAAGGTTAGGATGGTCGGGCAATGTGGGTCGGGTAATGTTGTACCATCACTACATCTCTTAAGTGATGGTTGTCGGTTAGAGAAACTCCCAGTATTATATTTTCATATACATCAGTTATGTGTATTTCTATATACATCTCATATATTATTTGTATACTTGTATACTTTCAGAGTTTACAACATGTATTCAGTCAACATTTCTTTATATTACAATTACATTTAAACTGCGTATATTGAATAAGAGTTAGTAGATCATGAGTTAAGTAGAGCCAAGGTAAGTGTTCTTCTTACTCCTTTTCAAGCTTAAGTTTTGTTTAGCGTTCCAACTCGCATACTCGTACATTCAATGTACTGATGCCAGTTGGCCGGCATCATTTTATGATGCAGACGCAGATAACCAGGATTAGTACGCAGCGCTTCATTGATCCATATTGAGCTCCAGAGTAAGTGGTGAGCCTCCTTGCATTCCGGAGGACATACTTTTCATTTGATTTACTAGTTTAGTTTTTAGGATGTTGTGGGGTTTGTCCCAACATCCATCTCAATCAGTTTAGAGGCTTTGTAGACAGTTAATAATTTAGTTTGGAGTATATTTTACTTGTTAAGACTTAAGTGTCATTTTGGCCAGAATATTATATTATCTGAAGTATTTGTTTTAAACATACTTTATTTCTTGGTTAAGTTGAGTTTAGTCTTCCGCTGAGTTAAGTACGTTAGGTCAAGGGTTCACTTGGGGCCAACAATGGTCTTTGAGTGCCGGCCACGTCCAGGGTGTAGGCTACGGGCGTGACATATAACAACTGAAATCATAACAATTCTCCATGATTTTACAAACCCTATGTCTAATCAAGATATGTAGAATCAAAGATTTGACTGAATTCTAGGAACCTAGTGGATGAAAGGAAACCACTAGTGAAATTTTACATACCTGGTGAAGAATTCTATGGAGAAATTCTTTGGATTTCGGCGTCGAAACTTGAATAACATTGTTGTTTGTTCTTGAAAGAAACTGGCGCCTTTTTCTCTTCTTTTTGTTCTAATTTGGATGATTTTTGGAGAATGAGGGTTCTGGGTATGTCCGACTAAGTCATTAGGCTTAGACTGAGTAAAATGACATAGTTTAGTCATCAAATGACGTAATTTAAGTGCCCCCAACGCATAGGAATAAGACTAAAATGACCCAGACTTTAAAGAGGACGAAGGTCATTCACGGACCACGGTGGGAATGACGCACCATTGTTTGGACTACTGGCCGTCGACATGGGTCGTGGTTCATGGTCTGCCCCATAAGGCTTCACTAAAACGAGCATAACTCTTTACTCCAAGCTTGAATTTATCAAACTCGTGGCATCAAAAAGATAATTCAATTATATTTAATTTGATAGGTCTGAGCCACCTTATTTATTTTGTGCTAAAAGATATGATTGTTTGAAGTTGATCCAACAACCATTTTCCTCCTATTGGCTGCTAATCCTCATCTGCGGTCTGTAGGTCCAACCATGGACCATTCCTTTCGACCGTGGGAGAGATCACAGACCATCAAATTTTGGACCCCAACGGCGGACCCCCCTACAAAGTGTGTATCATACCACGGACCGTCGGTGGTTTCCGTGGTTCTGGCACAGAAAGCTGAATTTTTTCTATTTTCTCGAATCTGAGGTGTTACATATATGATATGATATGATATGATTAATGTAAATAAGGGTAAGCTTGTCAAATCATAATAAGTTTATGTCTATATTAAATAGATTTAAAGAATTTTCACAATAAAATCAAAATATGAGAGGTAGATGTAACATTATAAAACAAGGGATGGGGACTGTTATTGAGTGAACCCAAAGAAAATTTCAAAAATTATCTTTAAAAAAAGGTGTGTTGACTAGACGCAATAATATCTATTGGGCTTATACTAACACTGGCTTCTTAGAAGCGGCTTTTTTCTATTTTCTTGAGTCAAACAATGGACCTATTCCAAATCCATATCCAATTCATTGAAATAAACTAAACTAATGAACCCTAGAAAATAATATTCCAAATTATTAGGTCATGAAAAGGAAAAGCATGGTCATTGAACTGTTCACCTACCTCGGATAGTCATCAATCTCATTCTCGAACAACAGACATATTAGCAGTAGTAAACGAATCAGAATTATAGATTGAGTAGTACGGTATGCAAACTTCCAAGGTTCTTAGCACATTCGACTTACCGATGTTATGCTTTTTACCTTTAATTGGCCCAATTGTAGGTCCTCTCTTGGCACCAGATGAAAGATTAAAAATAACAATGCCTATAAGTTACATAAATACAGAGAATGTTTAATATTCTACACGACCTAATAATTTTCTGATTTTATATTTTTAGCCTAAGTTTGAAACAAGTTACCTAACGTTTTCCAACAAAGCAGTAAGGACAGTAAGTAAAAACACAATATTTTTACGTGGAAACACCCGACTCAAAAGGTGTAAAAATCACGACTTGTACCCTTCCACAATTTAACTCCAACTTCACTAAATCAACTATGAGCCTCCACAAAATATAGATTACAAACTTTGCAACGTACCTTAACTTCAAGTAATGAATTTGAACTACAACTCTTGTAATCCTAGGAACTAACTCTAATTCCTAACCTTCAACACAAACCTCCCAAGCTATGTGTTCCCAACTCTTTGAGTTATCACAACCCCAAGACAACAAACCTAATTCAGTTTATAGCTCATAAAGTTAGGAGAATAATTATTCTATCCAATCATTGAGGGAAGTTCATGCAATCTTAATCATCCCCAAGTCTAACTTATTCTTTTCATAATGTTCCCTACTTAGTGTCACAATAAATCAAATGTCGTTTGAAAAAGAACAACGTGATCCAACAATCACATACTTTTGTAGACAAATCAGTTTCAAGATTCATTGTTCCCCCTAGCAAAATGTCCTTAGTCTGTTAAACAAATGAAACATGTGGTAAAACGTGTTCCAATGCACTCTCATCAGTTTTACTTTAATCCTCACCTATTTTTTTTCTTGCTTCCCCCTTACACATGCATTACCTCTCTTTTTTTTCTTCTTCCTTTTTTTTCCTTCCCCGTTACACATGCATTACCTCATTTTTTTTTAATGACACATTCCCCCTTTTTTGAAGTGAGCGAAAGTAACTTTTGTTTGTCTTCATTGATATCCCTTAAGCAAACAATATTTATGAATTGCATTACTTGCTTCCTTTCTGCTTCACCTGCAAAATATCTTAGAGGTTAGTCTTAGGAACCCAGACAAGCTCGGGTCCTTTCTTATGATCAAAAGGGTGAATTAAATTTCTTCTCGCCCATCTAGGCAATTGGCTAGTGTATCTGTTTCTGCCAACAAACACAAATCTGTTTCCATTTGCAAACTTAGTATTTATTTTTCTAGAATCATTAGCAACTGGACACTCAGTAGTTGGATGACCAATTTTTCCACAAATATAACATAAATCTTCAGAGATAATATTTTCTTGATGGAATCCTATGCCAGCCTTCTCATTGAGCATCCTATCACTCAATTTGTTAACAATTCTAGATGAGTGAGTCCATCTATTTTCCTTCCCAAACTTTACTTTAATTTAAAAGATTTCAATGTTTAATTTCCTCACCTTTTCTTTTTCAAAAAAATAGTCATTTTGCAAAAAAAAATTCAACTCTTTTTCCACCTTTTCTTCAATTTCACTCATTTTTCCTTTTCCTTTTTCTGTAACTGCCATCCTTAAAATTTCAGACTTAATATCTAGGTTAGATGACTCAAGTTTTTCAACATGTTTCTTCAGACGATTATTCTGTTTATCATTTATAATTTTGTCATCTTTGAGATCCACGTACTCAAATTTTTGATCTGCAAAGGCTTTAACAACTGATCTTTTTCACATGTTAATATTTCAAGGTCATCAATTAACCCATTCATCAATCCAATTAATATATTTTTAGAAAATGAATGCAGTTTTTCTTTAAGATCAGTGACACTAACCTCAGAGTTTTCATCCTCTTCAGCGTCTGAATCGCCCAGAGCAATGAATGTTGTTTCATCTATTTCATCATCAGATTCTCCATTTTCTGAACCCCAAGCAGCTACCATTGCATATTCCTCCTTTTTTTTGAATTCCTTTCCTTTTCCATTCTTTATTTCCTCCAGTTAGCTTCCATTGCAAGCAATTCTTAACATAATGATCCATTTTCCACACTTGTAGCATCCATTTTCGATTTATCATTTACCCACTTCTTCTGATTGGTTTCCTTCATTTTATTTTCCTTTTCCTTCCTGAGATACTTCTTAAAGCCTTTTGTTAGAAGTGTTATTTGTTCCTCATCATACTCAGTATCTTCACCATCAGACACTTTCAGGGCTAGTGCTTTTTCGCTAAGCATTTCCTCCTTCTTTAAGTCATCCATATTCATCTCATAAGTTCTGAGATTTCCCACAAGTTCATCAAGTGTCATGATGGATATGTCTTTAGCTTCTCTTATGGCAGTTAATATTACATCCATTTGTTTTTAGAAAGGATCCTTAGCACCTTGTCAACCTGTTATTCAGTAGTGAGGATTTTTCTGAGTGATGACAACTCGTTCATCAACTTAGTGAGTCTAGTAATCATTTCTAACAGAGGCTCACCTTCCATGTAACAACCCTATAAATGAATAGGATAAAGACTTAGGGTGTCAAGAATGTTTGTGATTTAACCAAGGTTCACACGAATTGATACGTGTAGAACCAGACCTCAGAACCCTTACTACGACCAAGTCAACTAACTTGGGGAGTTAGTTGAGCTTGGAAAGGTTGGAACCAACCATGTGAGGCTCTCGAAAATAAAGCTTTAATCGAAGGAGTCTTTACTGGACTTAAAAGAAGAAATTTTGAGTTTTGAGGGTCCAGGGGTAAAATGGTCTTTTCCAGGCCAAGGGTAATATTGTAATTACCCTGAGGAATTAATAAATTAATTAATTAATTTAATTAAAAGAGCTATTCGAATTTGGGGTGACCCGGAGTGACCCATTTCGCAAATGGGGTGCCACTCGGGTTTGAGCCACACTAGGAGAAAGGAATTGATGATTTAATCATCAATTAAAATCTATTCATTAAGGGTAAAATGGTCTTTTCACTTATTAATTAAAATAAATCAGATTATTATTAAGTTTATTAAATCCTATTTTTGACTAAGTCTTGAATTTAGTCTCCTAATCCTAATAACTCTCTCCTTCACGTTTCTCAACTCTCTCTCACGATCTCAACTCTCATTCTCTCACGCTCTATCTACCTAAAAAGCTCAAGAACAGTTTAATAACAATTGTTCTTCACACTTGAAAGAAAAACACACAAAAAGTTTTAAGAAAAAGCAAGGAAATCAAAAGCGTTAAGGCAAGAGAGATTCCGTCGAGTTGGTGGTGGAACTTTAGGTGAGTTTGGGCGTGGTTTGGAGGATTTTCTGGGCAGCAGCTTCAAGCTTGAACAACGTCAAAAGGTATGGGTTTCTCTCCTGGAATTCTTTCTCCAAGAGTACTTTCCTTCGAACGATTCTCAAGCTTTTGAAAACTAAGGTTGTTCCCCTTGGTATGTCCCTGTCCTTAGCTCCCAAACGAATTCGTAGGATGGATATGTTGTGCTGATAGATGTAGGCATGATTGATGTGTTTATATTAAATGTGAACATGTTTATGTGAGGGAAATTATGAAAACGATATTCAAAGTGCGACCAAAAAGTTGGTGTTGTGTGTGCATCGTGGGCAGTGGCTTTAGCCACTGTTTAGGGTCGAATAATTCATGTGTTTTTGGTGTATTTTATGTGTGTAATGTGTGTGCAATGTGATGTTCATTATAATGAAATATGTTGGGTTGAATAACACTCTTTTAGCTAAGCAAACTTATGAAACAAATGTGACTAAAAATGAGTGAAGAATGACAAAAAAAAAATCCAGATTTGCATACTCTCTAATAAGGTTAAATTCTGGGTTTTAAAAAGGAAAATAAATTAAGTGACGTCAATGGGAATTGAACCCGTGACCTCACAGGTTGAGAAGGCTGAAAAACAAGGGAAAATGTGAAAGGAGCTAAGGGGAATCGAACCCCTTAGCTACTGGTCGCGAGACAAACGAAAAAGGGAAAGGGGGGCTAAGGGGATTCGATCCCAGCTTCAGGTTTCGCAAAAAAAATAAGTGAAATGGGGCTGGGGGGAATCGAACTCGCGATCTATGGGGAGAAGGAGGAGAAACATTTATTAAACAAATAAATGGGAGGCGTGGGATTCGAACCCACGACCTCCAGGTACGCGCGAAAGAAGAGAAAATAAGGAAAAAGAAAACGCGAGGCGTGGGAATCGAACCCATGACCTCAAGGCTGAAGATGGACGAAATTAATTAAGAAATGAAGTGAGGTTGTGGGGGTTCGATCCCACAACCTCACTGCTACTCGCCCCATTAATTAACATAAAGATAGAGAGGCTGTGGGGGTTCGAACCCACCACCTCACAGCCTCCTCAGCGAAATTAAAAACAAAAATGGGGGGGGGGGGTTCGAACCCACAACCTCCCTATTACAGCGAATTTAATTCAAAAAATCAAAGAGGTTGTGGGGGTTCGAACCCCCAACCCTTCGATTAACTAAGAGTGAAATTAAACTATAAAATTAATCCTTCAATGTAAATGTTGAGATTTAATTTAGAGTTCTAATGTTATGAATATCAGAAATAAAAATCAATGAAAAATGTAAATGATATCCAAGTGATTCAAGATTTGGGTTCCCTTGCCCAAACTTCCGTATTGATGCATAAGTCATACGTGAGTAAAATATACAAGAATAATGCCATCTACTTAGATCAAAAATTAAGATCTTGGCATATATACAAGATACATAAGTCTTGTACTACATAATCTTAGGAAAGTAAGAATCACTTAGCAAACTACGAATGAAGCCCCATGGCTTATATGTATAGACACATAAGTCTAACATACGTTCAAAAATAAGTGAACCTAGGATGTATGTAATGAAACGATGAACCCTAGGAGGGTTAAGTATGAGTGTAAGATACACTAAGTGGCCAAGTGCATTGGCATGTGATGAGATAAACTATGGAATGATGAAATAAACATTCACGTAATAAGAGGTGAGTAACTATGAAAAGCAAAGGTGCTAATGATAATGAATGTGGTGACAACATGATATGAGGCTAATGTAAATGATGAGAGCAATCTCAAATGAGCCTAAGTAAATGTTACCAAAACGTACTCACCTATGAGAGTGTAAGATAATGAAGAGACCAGTCTCTATGAACACTCTAATGAAAGTATTGAGCTTAACACACTTAATACTAATGATGAGATGAGAAATCATCTAATGAGCTATGATGTTCTCATATTAGAAGCCAACTTCCATGACGTATGAGATGAATGAAATGGAACTTTATACTGAGCACCGATAGGCTAGCTATAAGCGGTGATTCCTTCTTTCGGGAAGGACGGAGGTTCACGTAACTCTCATGAAATGAGACTGTCCGGCTTGCCGGGTATGGGTCTCCTTATATCTCCTAGTCTTCGAACGTATACTGCCAATATAAGGATCTAGCGGGGTTAAATTCCCATGTACGCTAGCATGTTTTTGGGTCACCTTGGCCGGTGACTCCACATCTGTTCGGTGTGGGAGAGACACTAGATTTTATGATGCTCACATGATCTATGTCGGATAAAGTTAAAGTTTCCAATGAATGAATGAGGCCAGCCTCAAATGAAGCACATAATGAAATGAATGATACCAAAGGCGTTAGGATAGAATAATCAAGAGGTGAGCTAGACTCAGCTAATGACATTAGGTTATTCTTGATCATTGCACAGCAAACCCGATGAAAGTCTTAAACTACACCCTAGGTATAGCTGGTGTTCACACTGGCATATGAACGATATGAAATGAAGTACGTATGAATGAATGAACCAGACTCTGTGTTTGCTAATGAAGACTCCCTAGTTTAGGTCCCATATGTTAAGCCCTCATTTTGGAAAGTCTTAATGTCAAGTCCGTGATTCCAAGGTCTCATGGCATATGAATAAATGATATGAAAGAAGCTATGTGTTACATGTTATGTGTTATGATATGTTCTATATGAAGATGTTATGTGTTGTGTGCAATACGATATTTATAATGATGCATGTTACTCTCATGACATGACCTTCCTAACCCAATTTGGAGAGTTCACTAACTTTCCTAATCTCAATTTGGCAAGTCCACTGACTTTACTTTCAAAAATCATGTTGTTAGGAAAGAGCTATTCTTTCTCATGCATGTCCGTGGTGTGTGCTTGCATATCCCCATACTTAGTACAAGTGTGTACTAACCCTATACATCTGTACTATTTTAGGTGCACGAACAGGTGGACGATAGAGCTACAGGATCATTGTTGCAGCTATCATACGTCAGCATTCATCTGAGTTTGGTAGGTCCTCATGCTTTCGAGGATGCTATTGTTTTACATTCTAGCTTAGTTTTAGAGTTGAGCTAGTGGAGCATGTTCCACTAGCGTTTCTTTCCTGTTTTTATTCATACTTTGTATTGGTGCCATTTTGGCAATTATACACTTAATACTTACTGATCTATTTCTTTCAGTTTCTTATCTCTTAATGTTAGATGGTTGATGATGAAATATTATGAAATGTTAAGAATGTTTAACAAATATGTTAAGGAACAAAAAGTTTCAAATTTTCCGCTAAAATTAACCTAAGTGAAGTATGAATAACGTAAGTAGTCTTGTCTGCGACCTCTGATAGGTCAACGACGCGGGTCTCGTCTAAGGTCTAGATTCCATTCGTGACAAAGTTGGTATCAGACCCCTAGGTTAAATTACAAAAATAATAAGTTCACATCAACCACATTGAGTAGTTTCTAAGTCATGGTGGTGAAGTGCACCAGTATCCTAGATTAGAGACTGCATGATGCGTAGGAAAACTTCCCTTTTTCTGATCTTATCGTGCTGCTCCTAAAGTTTAATTTCTTGGTGTTATGAGCGTGTCTAACATCAAATTTTTGTTGTTTTCAGAGAATAAACACTAGGAGGGCTATTGGTCAGAGGAGAGGAGGATCAGCTGCTGGGGGCAACCGAGTTCCACCCCAGGCTCCAGCTGAAGGAGTGGTTGTGCCAGTTAACCCAGCTGGGTTGACTGATGCTGAGGTGAGGGCATCTCTGGCCCAGAGGGCACAGGCCATTACTATGCAGTCCCAGGCTATGACTGCCAAGGTCAACCAGCAGGATGTTCAGAGGAAGAACCCACCGGTTCGAAGAATGACTGACAGGCTGAGGGATTTCACGAGGATGAATCCTCCTATTTCCACAAGGTCCAGGACTGCAGAGGATCCCCAGGAGTTTGTGGATGAGGTGCATAAGATTTAGGTGGCTATGGGGGCCACTGATATTGAGAAGGATGAGCTGGCTTCCTATCAGCTCAAGGATGTTGCACAGACTTGGTGCAAGATATGGCAAGATAGCCGAGTTTTGGGTGGAGTGCCAGTCACATGGGAGTTGTTCAAGACAGCATTTTTGGAGAGATTCTTCCCCAGGGAGATGAGGGAGGCCAAGGTTGAGGAATTCATCAACCTTAAACAAGGCTCTATGACAGTCAGGGAGTATTCCCTGAAGTTTGTTAAGCTATCAAGGTATGTTATTTTCCCTAGTATTTAATATCAAGAATGAGAAGAATACTGAACTTTGTTGAAATCATCCAGGTATGCTACTTCCCTGGTTTCTAACAGCAGGGATGAGATGAGCAGGTTCCTCATAGGAATCAATGGAGACCTGGAGGAGGAGTGTCGATCTGCGATGCTCCATGATAATATGGATCTTTCCAGGTTGATGGTGCATGTCCAGCAGGTAGAGGAAAGCCGTAGGAAGAGAGGTGTCCGTGATGCTAGGAGGCCTAGGCCTCAAGATCAGGCAGGTCCCAGCCATGGAGGCCATAGAAATAACTTTGGCGTTCATGAGCAGCCAAGGTTCAAAAAGGGGCAACAGAGTTCTGGGAATTCTAATCCTCAGAGGAGTGCTACACCTAGAGGAGGCAGACTTGAGCCCAAGAAGGGCAATGGAGGTGAGATGCAGCATCCTAAGAAGAATTGTGTTGAGTGTGGCCGAGCTCACAGTGGAGAGTGCAGACAGGGCACTAATGCCTGCTTTGGTTGTGGTAAGAGTGGACACATGGTTAGACACTGTCCACAAAACAGAGGTCAGGCTGGAGGTAATGCTCAACCTAGGCCTAATCCACAGGGTGCAGCAGCAGCCAAGCCTCCTAAGAGGAACAGGTTCTACGCCCTGAAGGGCAGGAGGGAGCATGAGAAGTCCGATGATGTGGTCACAGGTATGCTGCAAGTATTCTCAACTTCTGTTTATGCTTTACTTGATCTAGGGTCTACGCTTTCCTTTGTGACTCCTCTGCTTGCTCTTACTTTTGAGATGTTGCCTGAAGTTTTGCATGATCCTATATTGGTTAGTACACCTTTAGGAGAGAATGTAAGAACTGATAGAGTATACAAGGATTGCCCAATAGTTGTGAGTGGTAAGACTATGTGTGCAAACTTGGTTGAGTTACCCATGCATGATTTTGATATTATTCTTGGCATGGACTGGCTTCACAGTTGTTATGCTTGCTTGGACTATCGTAGTAGAGTGGTAAGATTTTGTTTCTCTAATGAAGAGGAGCTAGTTTGGGAGGGGTACAACTCGAGTCGTCCTAACCTCTTGATTTGGAACCTTAAGGCCAATAAAATGATGTCCAAGGGGTTATTGTGTCATCTTGTGAGTGTTAATGATCTAGATCATGACATTCCTTCCATAGACTCAGTGCCTGTAGTGAATGAGTTCTTAGATGTGTTTCCTGATGATTTGCCTGGAGTCCCTCCCCTTTGAGAGATTGACTTTGGTATCGATTTAGAACCCGATACTAAACCAATTTCAATTCTTCCTTATAGAATGGCTCCAGCTGAACTCAAAGAGTTGAAGCTGCAGTTAAAAGATCTCACTGACAAGGGTTTCATTTAGCCGAGCATATCCCCTTGGGGCGCTCCTGTGTTGTTTGTGAAAAAGAAAGATGGAACCCTTAGAATGTGTATCGATTATCGGCAGCTCAACAAAGTCACTATAAAGAATAAGTATCCACTCCCCAGAATAGATGATTTGTTCAATCAGCTCCAAGGGTCTAGTTTCTTCTCTAAGATTTATCTTCGTTCAGGGTATCATCAGCTTAGGGTTAGGGATGGAGATATCCCAAAGACAGCCTTTCGTACCCGCTATGGTCACTATGAGTTTCTAGTTATGTCATTTGGTCTCACGAATGCACCTGCTGCATTTATGGATCTCATGAATAGGGTCTTCCGTGAATACCTTGACTCTTTCGTCATAGTATTCATTGATGACATTCTCATCTACTCTAAGACCAAGGAAGAACATGAACAACATTTGAGACTAACCTTGCAGGTACTTAGACAGCATCAGTTGTATGCCAAATTCAGCAAATGTGAATTCTGGCTGAGATCAGTGACCTTCATGGGTCATGTTGTGTCCGATCAGGGCGTGGAGGTAGATCCCAGGAAGACTGAGGCTGTGAAAAACTAGCCAAAGCCTCTTACTCCTATTGACATCTGTAGCTTTTTGGGATTGGCTGGTTACTACCGCAGGTTTGTGGAGGGCTTTTCTTCCATTGCTGCCCCATTGACAGCTTTGACTAAGAAGAAAGCCAAGTTTGAGTTGACGGAGACTTGTGAGAGAAGTTTCCAGGAACTCAAGGACAGACTCACTTCAACCTCGGTGCTTACTTTGCCTAAGTCTGGTGAGAATTACACTGTTTATTGTGATGCATCTAGGGTTGGTTTGGGTTGTGTTCTTATGAAGGTTGGTAAGGTGATAGCCTATGCGTCTAGACAGCTCAAGGTTCATGAGAAGAATTATCCCACTCATGACCTGGAGTTGGCAGCTGTGGTGTTTGCACTGAAGCTATGGAGGCACTACTTGTATGGAGTGCATGTGGATGTATTCACAGACCACAAGAGTCTCCAGTATGTGTTCACTCAGAGGGAGTTGAATCTACGTCAGCGGAGATGGTTGGAGCTGTTGAAGGATTCTGACATGAATGTGCACTACCATCCAGGTAAGGCTAATTTTGTAGCTGATGCTTTAAGTAGGATGAGCATGGGAATTACAGCCCACGTTGAGGATGTGAAGAAGGAGCTGGTGAAAGATGTACACAGATTAGCCAGACTGGGTGTGCGGTTGGTTGACTCCACTAGTGGGGATGTTTTAGTTCATCCAAGTTCTGAATCATCCTTTGTAGTTAAAGTCAAGCAGGGTCAGCATCTAGATGCTGTGTTGATAGAGCTGAAGGACTCAGTGCTGATGAAGATGAATGAGTCTTTCGCTTTGGGAGGTGATGGCATACTTAGGTATCAGGACAGGCTTTGTGTACCAAATGTAGATGATTTGCGGACCAGGATTATTGCAGAGGCCCATGGTTCCAGATATTCCATACATCCAGGTTCCACCAAGATGTATCATGATCTTAAGCAGATTTATTGGTGGGATGGCATGAAGGACATTGCAGAATATGTGGCCAAATTTCCTAATTGTCAGCAGGTTAAGGCAGAGCATCTTAAACCTGGTGGTCTGACTCAGATTATTGAGGTTCCGACTTGGAAGCGGGAGGCCATTAATATGGACTTCGTGGTTGGTCTTCCGAGGACTAGGAGGCAGCATGAATCCATATGGGTTATTGTGGACAGATTGACTAAGTCTGGCCACTTTATCCCTGTGAAGTATACTTACAGAGCCGAGGATTATGCGAGGCTCTACATTGATGAGATTGTGAGACGGCATGGGATTCCCTTGTCTACTATTTCAGATAGAGGAGCTCAGTTTACTTCACATTTCTGGAGATCTTTCCAGAAGAGCTTGGGCACGCAGGTAAAGCTTAGCACTGCCTTTCATCCTCAGACTGATGGGCAGGCGGAGCGTACCATTCAGAAATTGGAGGACATGTTGAGAGCGTGTGTGATTGACTTCAGAGGTAACTGCGATGACCATCTGCCTTTGATAGAGTTCTCATATAATAATAGCTATCACTCCAGGATTGGGATGGCACCGTTTGAGGCACTGTATGGTAGGAGGTGTAGATCTCCAGTTGGGTGGTTCGAGGTTGGAGAGTCATCCATTTTGGGTCCATAGATCATTCATGAGGCCTTAGAGAAGGTCAAAGTGATTAAGGACAGGTTGGCTACTGCTTACAGTCAGCAGAAGTCATATGCAGATAACAAAAAACGGCCCTTAGAGTTTGATGTTGGTGACCAGGTTTACTTGAAGATATCACCTATGAAAGTGGTGATGAGATTTGGTAAAAAAGGGAAGCTGAGTCCGAGGTATGTTGGGCCATATGAGATCCTACAGCGTGTGGTTGAGGTGGCCTATGAGTTAGCATTGCCTGCGAAGCTAGCTTCTGTCCATCCAGTCTTTCATGTTTCTATCTTGAAGAAGTACGTAGGTGATCCAGGATCGATTCTACCTGTGGAGGGTTTGGGGGTTGGTGAAGACTTGTCTTATGAGGAGATACCTGTTGAGATCCTAGACAGACAGGTCAAGTGGCTGAGGAACAAGGAGATTGCCACACTGAAGGTATTGTGGAGAAATCATCTTGTTGAGGGTGCTACGTGGGAGGCTGAGGCCGACATGAGATCCCGCTACCCTCATCTTTTCAGCTCTTGAGGTTAGACTTCCTACTCTTAAGCCCATGTTTCCTTATCTCTCTGTATTTTATTGCTATTGTTTGACTGTGCATAGTGTTTTTATTATGATCTGACTGGCATTACGATGTGAAGTCGTAGTGTCATTCGGCGACGAATGTTCCTAAGGGGGGGATAATGTAACAACCCTAAAAATGAATAAGGATAAAGACTTAGGTTGTCAAGAATGCTTGTGATTAAACCAAGGTTCACACGAATTGATACGCGTAGAACCAGACCTCAGAACCCTTACTAGGACCAAGTCAACTAACTTGGGGAGTTATTTGAGCTTGGAAAGGTTGGAACCAACCATGTGAGGCTGTCGAAAACAAAGATTTAATCGAAGGAGTCTTTACCAGACTTAAAAGAAGAAATTTTGAGTTTCGAGGGTCCAGGGGTAAAATGGTCTTTTCCAGGCCAATGGTAATATTGTAATTACCCTGAGGAATTAATAAATTAATTAATTAATTTAATTAAAAGAGCTATTCGAATTTGGGGCGACCCGGAGTGACCCATTTCGCAAATGGGGTGCAACTCGGGTTCGAGCCCCACTAGGAGCAAGGAATTGATGATTTAATCATCAATTAAAATCTATTCATTAGGGGTAAAATGGTCTTTTCACTTATTAATTAAAATAAATAAGATTATTATTAAGTTTATTAAATCCTATTTTTGACTAAGTCTTGAATTTAGTCTCCTAATCCTAATAACTCTCTCCCTCACGTTTCTCAACTCTCTCTCACGATCTCAACTCACATTCTCTCACGCTCTATCTACCTAAAAAGCTCAAGAACAGTTTAATAACAATTGGTCTTCACACTTGAAAGAAAAACACACAAAAAGTTTTAAGAAAAAGCAAGGAAATCAAAAGCGTTAAGGCAAGAGAGATTTCCATCGAGTTGGTGGTGGAACTTTAGGTGAGTTTGGGTGTGGTTTGGAGGAGTTTCTGGGCAGAAACTTCAATCTTGAACAACGTCAAAAGGTATGGGTTTCTCTCCTGGAATTCTTTCTCCAAGAGTACTTTCCTTCGAACGATTCTCAAGCTTTTGAAAACTAAGGTTGTTCCCCTTTGTATGTCCATGTCCTTAGCTCCCAAACGAATTCGTAGGATGGGTATATTGTGCTGCTAGATGTAGGCATGATTGACGTGTTTATATTAAATGTGAACATGTTTATGTGAGGGAAATTACGAAAACGATATTCAAAGTGCGACCAAAAAGTTGGTGTCGTGCGTGCATCGTGGGCAGTGGCTTTAGCCACTGTTTAGGTTCGAATAATTCATGTGTTTTTGGTGTATTTTATGTGTGTAATGTGTGTGCAATGTGATGTTCATTATAATGAGTTATGTTGGGTTGAATAACGCTCTTTTAGCTAAGCAAATTTATGAAACAAATGTGACTAAAAATGAGTGAAGAATGACAAAAAAAATACCAGATTTGCATACTCTCTAATAAGGTTAAATTCTGGTTTTTAAAAAGGAAAATAAATTAAGTGAGGTCAATGGGAATTGAACCCAAGACCTAACAGGTTGAGAAGGCTGAAAAAGAAGGAAAAATGTGAAAGGATCTAAGGGGAATCGAACCCCTTAGCTACTGGTCGCGAGACAAAGGAAAGGGAAAGGGGGGCTAAGGGGATTCGATCCCAGCTTCAAGTTTCGCGAAAAAAATAAGGGAAATAGGGCTAGGGGGAATCGAACTCGCGATCTATGGGGAGAAGGAGGAGAAAAATTTATTAAAAAAATAAATGAGAGGCGTGGGATTCGAACCCGACCTCCAGGTACGCGCGAAAGAAGAGAAAAGAAGGAAAAAGAAAACGCGAGGCGTGGGAATCGAACCCACGACCTCAAGGCTGAATATGGGCGAAATTAATTAAGAAATAAAGTGAGGCTGTGGGGGTTCAATCCCACAACCACACTGCTACTCTCCCCATTAA
The DNA here is from genome assembly GCA_016801875.1 of Solanum sitiens. NCBI lineage: Eukaryota > Viridiplantae > Streptophyta > Magnoliopsida > Solanales > Solanaceae > Solanum > Solanum sitiens. The sequence continues at coordinate 1,653,277 of JABWTJ010000173.1, forward strand.
TTAACTTAAAGATAGAGAGGTTGTGGGGGTTCGAACCCACCACCTCACAGCCTCCTCAGCGAAATTAAAAACAAAAATAAGGGGGGGGGGGGTTCGGACCCACAACCTTCCTATTGCAGCGAATTTAATTCTAAAAATATAAGAGGTTGTGGGGGTTCGAACCCCCAACCCTTCGGTTAACTAAGAGTGAAATTAAACTAGAAACTTAATCCTTCAATGTAAATGTTGAGATTTAATTTAGAGTTCTAATGTTATAAATGTAGAAATAAAAATCAATGAAAAATGTAAATGATATCCAAGTGATTCAAGATTTGGGTTCCCTAGCCCAAACTTCCGTATTGATGCATAAGTCATATGTGAGTAAAATATCCAAGAATATTGATGCATAAGTAGGTGGCATTATTCTTGAACATTTAATTCACGTATGACTTATGTATCAATACGGAAGTTTGGGCAAGGGAACCCAAGTTCGAACCCCTTGGGCAATACTTACATTTTTCCTTGACTTTATATTTAGTCTTCATGACATTGGGACCCTAGATCGAACCCCAACATCAACATTCTCTCTTTATTTTTCTCATTGGATTCTACTCTTAGTTGGCCGAAGGGTTGTGGGATCGAACCCCCACAGCCCCTTTTATTTTTCATCTTAAATTTCTTGTCCAATTCGCATGGACCAAGAGGTTGTGGGATCAAACCCCCACAACCTCTCTTTATTTTTCTCCAATTTCGCAGGCTACCTAGAGGTCGTGGGTTCAATTCCCACGCCTTACAATCTTTTTATTTTCATTTTTCCTTCTCCTTGAACACTGCTACAGCTTACTGGGGGCGTGGGATCGATTCCCTACGACCCCATAGTTTTTAAAGAATTTTTTTTCTATCCTTATCCTATGCCCTTATTCGCTACTGACCAAGGGTTTGTGGGATCGATCCCCCACAGCCCCCCCTTTTTTTAATTATATTACTACAGGCGTTGAGGGGCGTGGGATCAATTCCCCACGACCCCTTTCCTTTTTATTAATTTCTGCATTCGCTGAGGGGGCGTGGGATCGATCCCCCACGACCCCATATATTTTTTTAAAAAAATGTAACAAGGGTCTTCCGTGTTGTGGGATCGAACCCCCATAACAATAATTTATTTTATCCCTTTCTGCCTAGCAAAATTCTCTGAACACTTCCCCAGTTCGAGCCCCGCCTAACACGCCTTTTTTTTTGTTTATTTGTTAGGTAAGCTTTAGTGAGGTCCTGGAATCGATCCCTGCAGGCCTCACTTATTTTTTTAAAATTTTTTTGACGTCCAAAATTTCCAGATTCTTTCTAAAGCCTATTTCCAAGTTCTGGAAATTTATTCCACGATTTTTCTACACCTTTTTCATCAAATTACACATTAGTTCTTAGGGAAATTTCATGGTTCATTTATAACGTTTTAGGTGCACTTTCATGGATTCGTTTAGCCAAGAATTCCTCCCTCAATCCAGCCACATAACATTTCATATGAACATCATGACTTACCTCAGTTTATACACGTAAAAATACAACCATAATACATTAAACTTTTTGGATCATTACACAGAGAACTCCATTCACTGTAACCTACTTTTGCACATACACACACTTGCACAAACTTTCGAATACATGGTTGTCTTTCCTACGATTTCAAGTATACAAACAAAATCATGTTCATCACGAAATCATAATATACACCTAAATCTACCAGCAATCATACCCAACCTACGATTCATTGGGAGCTAGTGACAGGGGCATCCAAAAGGGGAAACAATCCTAGTTTTCGAACGAATAACATGAACCTTAAGGGGTCTCTTGGGAAAGGGACCAAGAGAGAAGAAAACCCATACATTATTTTGTCGTTCAAACCTTGAAGTTTCTGCCCAAACCCTCTCCAAAACTCACGTCCAATCCAAGTTTTCAACACAAAACTTTCAACAGAAAAACCCTCTCTTTGCCTAACGTGTTCACTTAGCTTGTTTTCTCATATTTTCGTGTGAGTTCTTCAAGTGTGAAGAACTCTAGTAATTTTTCTGTTCTTGTAGTTGTTTAGGCAGAGAGAAATCGTGAAAAACAAATGGAGAAACGTGAGAGAGATGAGCGTGAGGGAGAGATAAAAGAGGTGAAGTAGTTTAGACTTAGTCAACTAGGAGACTTAGTCATAAAAACATATTAATTAATAAATAAATAATAATTAATAATAAAATCTGATTTTTCCTTTTTAAATCAGCCATTAATTATTAATTTATTAAATTAATTCACCAATAATTAAAAAAATCACATTAAATCATTGCTCCCACCTAGGTTCGAACCCGGGTGGAGCAAGACTTAACTTCAAGAGCTCCATTTCGTCTCTCTCTCCCCAATTTGCCCCTCCACCTTATTAAATAAATAATTAATTATATATTTAGGGTAATTACGATACTACCCTTAGCCAGGAAAAAGACCATTTTACCCCTAGACCCTTCAAACCTAAGATTTCCTCTTTTTAAGTCCGGTAAAGACTCCTTCGAGTAAATCTTCGTATTCGAGAGCCCTACATGGTTGGACCCAACCTTTCCAAGATCAACTAACTCCCCAAGTTAGTTGGCTTGGCTGTAGCAAGGGTTCCGAGGTCTGGTTCTACACGCATCAATCCGTGTAAACCCTGGTCTAATCGTAGGCATTCTTGACACATTAAGCATTTCTTATCTTATTCATTTTTAGGGTTGTTACATTATCCCCCCCTTAGGAACATTCGTCCCCGAATGACACTACCACTATATAGCATAATGCCAGTCCGATCATAACATAATCACTATGCATATTCAAGCAATAGCAACAAAATATGGAGAGACAAGGAAATTTAGACTTAAGAGTAAGAAGTATAACCTCAAGAGCTGAAAAGATGAGGGTAACGGGATATCATGTCGGCCTCAGCCTCCCATGTAGTACTCTCAACAAGATGATTTCTCCACAATACCTTCACTGTGGCAATCTCCTTGTTCCTCAGCCGCTTGATCTGTCTGTCTAAGATCTCAACAGGTACCTCCTCATAGGACAAGTCTTCATCGACCCCCAAACCTTCCACAGGTAGAATCGATGCTGGATAACCTAGGTACTTCTTTAACATGGATACATGAAATACTGGATGGACAAAAGCTAGCTCCACAGGCAATGCCAACTCATAGGCCACCTCACCCACACGTTGTAGGATCTCGTATGGCCCAACATACCTTGGACTCAACTTCCCTTTCCTGCCAAACCTCATCACCCCCTTCATAGATGATATCTTCAGATAGACCTGGTCACCAACATCAAAATCTAAGGGCCGTTTTCTGTTATCTGCATATGACTTCTGCCGACTGTAAGCAGTAGCCAACCTGTCCGTAATCACTCTGACCTTCTCTAAGGCCTCATGAATGATCTCTGGACCCAAAGTGGATGACTTTCCAACCTCGAACCACCCAACTAGAGATCTACACCTCCTACCGTACAGTGCCTCAAACGGTGCCATCCCAATGCTGGAGTGATAGCTATTATTATACGAGAACTCTATCAAAGGCAGATGGTCATCCCAGCCACCCCTGAAGTCAATCACACACGCTCTCAACATGTCCTCCAATGTATGAATGGTGTGCTCTCCCTGCCCATCAGTCTGAGGATGAAAGGCAGTACTAAGCTTCACCTACGTGCCCAAGCTCTTCTGGAAAGATCTCCAGAAATGTGAAGTAAACTGAGCTCCTCTATCTGAAATAATAGACAAAGGAATCCCATGCCATCTCACAATCTCATCAATGTTGAGTCTAGCATAATCCTCGGCTTTGTAAGTAGACTTCACAGGGATAAAGTGAGCAGACTTAGTCAATCTGTCCACAATAACCCATATGTAGTCATGCTGCCTCCTATTCCTCGGAAGACCAACCACGAAGTCCATATTAATGGCCTCCCACTTCCAAGTCGGAACCTCAATAATCTGAGTAAGATTGCCAGGCTTAAGATGTTCTGCCTTAACCTGCTGACAATTTGGACACTTGGCCATATATTCTGCAATGTCCTTCTTTATGCCATCCCACCAATAAATCTGCTTAAGATCATGATACATCTTGGTGGAACCTGGATGTATGGAATACCTGGAACCATGGGCCTCTGCAATAATCCTGGTCCGCAAATCATCTACATCTGGTACACACAGCCTGTCCTGATACCTAAGTATACCATCACCTCCCAAAGTGAAAGACTCATTCATCTTTATCAACACTGAGTCCTTCAGCTCCATCAACACAGGATCTAGATGCGGACCCTGCTTGACTTCAACTACCAAGGATGATTCAGAACTAGGATGAACTGAAACACCCCCACTAGTAGAGTCAACCAATCGCACACCCAGTCTGGCCAGTCTGTGTACATCTTTCACCAACTCCTTCTTCTCATCCTCAACGTGGGATGTACTTCCCATGCTCATCCTGCTCAAAGCATCAGCTCCAACATTAGCCTTACCTGGATGGTAGTGAACAATCATGTCATAATCCTTCAACAGCTCCAACCATCTCCGCTGACGTAGATTCAACTCCCTCTGTGTGAACACGTACTAGAGACTCTTGTGGTCTGTGAATACATCGACATGCACTCTATTGTCACGACCCAAAATCGAGCCGCGAGTGGCACCCACACTTATCCTACTATGTGAGTGAACCAACCAATCTAAAACCCCAACATATTGAACAAAAATACAAAGCGGAAGACTTAAAACTCATTAACGAAATCAATTAAATAACTTCTAAAATTTATAACTCATTATCCCCAAAATCTGAAAGTCATCATCACAAGAACATCTATCCTCAAGTTACTAATCTAAAAGTATCTAAGAAGCTAAAATAAATAAAAGGCTAGTCCATGCCGGAAGTTCAAGGCATCAAGACTTGAAGAGAAGATCCAGTCCAAGCTAGAAGCATTAGCTCACCCTGAAATCCGGTGTAGTGAAGACTGGCTAGAATTGCTGTTGAGTTGAAGACGACGGTACGTTTGCTGCATTCCCCGAATAACAAAGAAAGAAACAACAAGTAGGGGGTCAGTACAAAACACAAGTACTGAGTAGGTATCATCGGCCAACTCAAAATAGAAAACAGTATATATCAGTTCATATCATAAATCAACTACAATACTCAACATGTAGCAACAAGTACTATAATCATCAATAAGTACTACCAAGTTCATCCATGAGGACTCAAGCCTCAATACCACACTCATTTGAGAATTAGGTTCATTACATTGAGTATATTAACATCTCTCAAGATTCATTATCTTTCTTCCTCTTGTGTCGGTACGTGACACTCCGATCCCCTACTACTATGTGTCGGTACGTGACACTCCGATCCCCTAATTCTACGTGTCGGTTCGTGACACCCGATCCCCTAATACTATGTGTCGGTTCGTGACACCCGATCCCCTAATACTATGTGTCGGTACGTGACACTCCGATCCCCTACTTCTATGTGTCGGTTCGTGACACTCCGATCCCCTAATACTATGTGTCGGTACGTGACACTCCGATCCCCTACTTCTATGTGTCGGTTCGTGACACTCCGATCCCCTAATACTATGTGTCGGTACGTGACACTCCGATCCCCTACTTCTACGTGTCGGTTCGTGACACCCGATCCCTTAATTCTATGTGTCGGAACGTGACACTCCGATCCACTAACATCATTCTATCAATTCATCAAGCGTTCTCTTATACCAAGGCATCATCAATAACAAGGTGAATTAGGGTTTCTTCAAGATTTTGGATTCAATAGCTTCATTATGCTTATTTTATCACAATCACATAATCACATTCATGCAAGCATACAATTAAGCATATAGAAGGGTTTACAATACTACCAATACATATCATTCGCTATTAAGAGTTTACTACGAATAGTATCAAAAACCATAACCTACCCCCACCGAGGATTCGTGATCAAGCAAGCAATCTCTCAAAGCTTTTTGTTTCCTCTTCGTTTGTCTCTCTCTATCGATCGTTCCTCTCTCTCTCCTTGTTCTTTCTATTTTTGTTATTCAAAACCCTCTTTCTTTTACCCTAATTAGCATATAATTAAGTATAAAAGATGAGGAATTAACCCACTAATTAACTCAAGGTTATCTCCTTTACACCCCCAAGAATTTGAGTTATTAATCTTAACCCACGAAATTCATAATTATAGCAGGAATAGTCCAAAACGCCCCTTTAAAACTTACCCAAAAATCCGACCCAGACTGGGATTACGCAACCTGTGATGGCCCGTCCTGCCTGCGACGGTCCGTCCTACAGGTTCGTCACAACCTTCAGAGACTCAATTTCCTTGATGAGTCTGAGACGGTCCGTCGTGCCTACGACGGTCCGTCCTGCACTTCGGTCACGACGGACAGAGAATTGCTCCCAGTACCCAATTCTCAAGAGTTGAAGTGTTTTGAAACGGAACCTCATAACGGTCCATCGTGTCTGTGACGGTCCATCCTGCAGGTCCGTCACAGAGTTCAGAGAGTCGATTTCAGCACTCAAATATAAGAATTCCAAGTGTTTTGGAATGAGACACCCTCGACGGTCCGTCGTGCCCATGACGGTCCGTCGTGGGATCCGTCGTCTCAGACAGTTTTTCCAGAAATAAAATCTGCTGCTCAAAACGACTAAGCAGGTCATTACAATAGATACCAATTTACCCATCGTTCGTCCTCGAACGATCAAAAGAAGAAAAACAAGGACGAGAAGGAGTACCTGAATCTGTGAACAAATGCGGATATTTTTCTTGCATATCAGCCTCCTTCTCCCAAGTGGCCTCTTCAACTGGTCGATTCTTCCATTGAACTTTGATGGATGCAATCTCCCTTGATCTCAACTTGCGAATTTCTCTATCTAAAATAGCAACAGGTTCCTCCTCATAAGACAAATTTTCATCAAGCAGAACCGAATCCCCAACGAATGATGTAGTTTCCATCCCCATGGTATCTTTTCAACATAGACACATGAAATACCGGATGCACTCCTGACAGCCCTGGAGGCAAGGCTAATTCATAAGCCACCTCCCCTACTCGCTTAAGTACTTCAAATGGTCCAATATACCTTGGACTTAGCTTACCCCTTTTTCCAAACCGCATCACCCCTTTCATGGGTGAAACCTTCAGCAAGACTTGTTCACCCTCCATGAACTCCAAGTCTCTAACCTTTCGATCTGCATATTCCTTTTGCCTACTTTGAGCTGCTAAAAGCTTTTCTTGAATAGATTTCACCTTCTCCAATGAATCCCTCAACAGATCAGTACCCCAAGGTCTAACTTCAAATGCGTCAAACCAACCAATGGGAGACCTACATCTCCTCCCATACAATGCTTCAAATGGGGCCATGTCAATACTGGAGTGATAGCTATTATTGTATGAAAACTCCGCTAAGGGTAAGAAGTTATCCCAATGACCACCAAATTCAATCACACATGCGCGAAGCATATCCTCCAACACTTGAATCGTTCGCTCAGACTGACCATCGGTCTGAGGGTGAAATGCAGTACTAAGGTCCAACCTAGTACCTAATTCCGCGTGCAATGTTCTCCAAAACTTAGAAGTAAACTGCGTACCTCTATCTGATATAATGGAGAGTGGAACTCCATGCAATCGAACAATTTCTGAGATGTAGATTTTGGCTAACTTCTCTGCATTGTAGGTCACCTTGACCGGAATGAAGTGAGCAGACTTAGTTAATCTGTCCACAATTACCCAAATAGAGTCAAACTTACCCAATGTCTTTGGAAGACCAACCACGAAGTCCATTGCAATTCTCTCCCACTTCCATTCAGGAATGGGCATTCTCTGAAGTGTTCCTCCGGGCCTCTGGTGTTCATACTTTACTTGCTGGCAATTTGGACATTTGGCAACAAAATCAACAATGTCGCGCTTCATTCTACTCCACCAAAAGTGTTGCTTTAGGTCACGGTACATCTTGGTTGCACCAGGATGTATAGAATATCCGGAACTATGAGCCTCTGTAAGGATAGTGTGGATCAAATCATCAACACGAGGCACACATACCCTTCCCTTAATCCTCAAGACACCTTCCTCATCAATTATTGCCTCTTTAGACTCGCCTCGCAACACCGTATCCCGAATTCGGCTTAGCTTTTCATCATCAAACTGTTTTCCCTTGATCTTGTCAAGAAAAGAAGATCTTGCCTCCACACTGGCCAAAAATCCTCCTTTCTCTAGTATTTCCAGTCTCATAAGGTCGTTAGCCAAGTTTTGGACTTCTCTAGCCAATGGGCGTCTAGAAACTTGTAAGTGGGCTAAACTACCCATGCTACCTGCTTTTCTACTTAAAGCGTCAGCCACCACATTTGCCTTTCCTGGGTGATACAGAATGGTAATATCATAGTCCTTCAACAGTTCCATCCACCTCCTCTGCCTCAAATTCAAGTCTTTCTGGGTAAAAACATACTGTAGACTACGATGATCTGTGTAGACCTCACACTTGACCCCATATAGATAGTGTCTCCATTGCTTTAATGCAAACACTACCGCAGCCAACTCCAAATCATGGGTCGGATAGTTACGTTCATGCACCTTTAATTGCCTCGAAGCATAAGCAATTACATTCTTCTCTTGCATTAGCACTGCACCCAAACCAGAATAGGATGCATCACAATAAACAATGAAGTTCTTACCCTCTACTNGTTACAATAGATACCAATTTACCCATCGTTCGTCCTCGAACGATCAAAAGAAGAAAAACAAGGATGAGAGGGAGTACCTGAATCTGTGAACAGATGCGGATATTTTTCTTGCATATCAGCCTCCTTCTCCCAAGTGGCCTCTTCAACTGGTCGATTCTTCCATTGAACTTTGATGGATGCAATCTCCCTTGATCTCAACTTGCGAATTTCTCTATCTAAAATAGCAACAGGTTCCTCCTCATAAGACAAATTTTCATCAAGCAGAACCGAATCCCAACGAATGATGTAGTTTCCATCCCCATGGTATCTTTTCAACATAGACACATGAAATACCGGATGCACTCCTGACAGCCCTGGAGGCAAGGCTAATTCATAAGCCACCTCCCCTACTCGCTTAAGTACTTCAAATGGTCCAATATACCTTGGACTTAGCTTACCCCTTTTTCCAAACCGCATCACCCCTTTCATGGGTGAAACCTTCAGCAAGACTTGTTCACCCTCCATGAACTCCAAGTCTCTAACCTTTCGATCTGCATATTCCTTTTGCCTACTTTGAGCTGCTAAAAGCTTTTCTTGAATAGATTTCACCTTCTCCAATGAATCCCTCAACAGATCAGTACCCCAAGGTCTAACTTCAAATGCGTCAAACCAACCAATGGGAGACCTACATCTCCTCCCATACAATGCTTCAAATGGGGCCATGTCAATACTGGAGTGATAGCTATTATTGTATGAAAACTCCGCTAAGGGTAAGAAGTTATCCCAATGACCACCAAATTCAATCACACATGCGCGAAGCATATCCTCCAACACTTGAATCGTTCGCTCAGACTGACCATCGGTCTGAGGGTGAAATGCAGTACTAAGGTCCAACCTAGTACCTAATTCCGCGTGCAATGTTCTCCAAAACTTAGAAGTAAACTGCGTACCTCTATCTGATATAATGGAGAGTGGAACTCCATGCAATCGAACAATTTCTGAGATGTAGATTTTGGCTAACTTCTCTGCATTGTAGGTCACCTTGACCGGAATGAAGTGAGCAGACTTAGTTAATCTGTCCACAATTACCCAAATAGAGTCAAACTTACCCAATGTCTTTGGAAGACCAACCACGAAGTCCATTGCAATTCTCTCCCACTTCCATTCAGGAATGGGCATTCTCTGAAGTGTTCCTCCGGGCCTCTGGTGTTCATACTTTACTTGCTGGCAATTTGGACATTTGGCAACAAAATCAACAATGTCGCGCTTCATTCTACTCCACCAAAAGTGTTGCTTTAGGTCACGGTACATCTTGGTTGCACCAGGATGTATAGAATATCCGGAACTATGAGCCTCTGTAAGGATAGTGTGGATCAAATCATCAACACGAGGCACACATACCCTTCCCTTAGAAACCACGTGCCCCAAGAAGGACACTGAATCTAGCCAAAACTCACACTTGGAGAATTTGGCATAAAGCTTTTTCTCCCTCAATACTTCCAACACAATTCTCAAGTGCTCCTCATGTTCCTTCTTGCTCTTTGAGTATATCAGTATATCATCAATAAATACAATAACAAAAAGATCCAGATATGGCTTAAAAATCCCGTTCATTAGGCTCATGAAAGCAGCAGGGGCATTCGTAAGCCCAAAAGACATTACTAAGAATTCATAATGCCCATACCTGGTTCGAAAAGCAGTCCTTGGCACCCATCTGCTGTCCGTATTTTCAAATGATGATAACCGGCCCTCAAACAATTTTTAGCGAAGACACAAGCACTGTACAACTTGATGTCAAACACTATCACTAATGCGCGATTGACTAGGATACTGCGTTTATGAATATTCCCCACCTCCTATTAGCGGCCACCGGCGCCTCAGCGTATTCCCCATCTGCACCCCTATATTCGTTATAGACGGCCATCGTTCTTCTTCACAAATAAAACAGGAGCACCCCAAGGGGATGCACTTGGCCTAATTAAAAACCCTTTTTACCAACAAGGGCTCCTTGAAGTTGGGCCTTTAACTCCCTTACTCAGCTGGGGCCATCCTATAAGGGGGTATGGACATGGGTCGAGTACCCGGTTCCAGATCAATGCAGAAATCAATATCTCTATCCGGTGGCATACCAGGAAGATCTGCAGGGAACACATCCAGAAACTCACGGACTACCGAAACCGACTCAATTGAAGGTACTTGGGTAGTGTCATCCTTGAGATGTGCCAAGAAAGCTAAGCACCCCTTACTAATCATTCTTTTAGCACGACGAAAGGAGATGATACGAACCGGAGTGGAAGTGTAGTCCCCCTCCCACACTAACGGATCTGTCCCAGGCTTGGCTAACGTCACAGTTTTAGCATTACAATCCAAGATCGCAACCAAAATTCGAGAAAGCCAAGTCATACCAAGAATTACATCAAATAAACCATTTTTCTAAAACTGGACCAAAGTCAATAAGTATTGCTCCCACAAAAGTCACCAAGCATACTATATACCTTTTGCCACTATCACAGACTCACCCACCGGGCGTAGAACACGATAGGCATGTCAAGCGCTCACAATGAGATTTAGGACCAGTAGCAAATGAGGAAAGTACCTATGAAAAAGTGGATCCAGGATTCAATTTAATTACAGAAGCCATGTATCACAAACCAAAAGATTACCTGTGAAAAGCCTCAGATGCCTCTGCCTCAGACCTCCCATGGAAAGCGTAACCAATGGGCCCTCCTATCTCCAGTCTGCCCGTGCCCCTACCATGCGGTAATTGTAGTAGCTCCAGTTTGTCCATCACCTCGGCCGTTTTGGTTGACCACCATTACCTCGGACATACCCACACTCCGTCCTCCCCAGTACAACTAACCCGGCCTCCTTCACCATGGTACCACCCCCCCACCTCCGAGCTTTCGTGGGTCTATAACCCTCCTGTTTTGGGGCCTACACCCAATCTTCTACTCTCCCCACCACCCCCATCGTCCCATTCGTCTCACCCACACATCCCTCACACACTTCCCTATCTCGGTCTCGATTTTTCACACGTACTCACCCGTCTCTCCCCCGAGCATTTACTTCCCCAGTGCCCCTTCCGCACCCGCCGTCTGACCGGTTCGCCCCCCACACATACAGTCGGTAGTGAAGACTGAATTGGTCTGGCCCCTCGCGCTAGACTCTTGAAACCTTGTCCTCCTACGATGGTAGAACCCATTTAAACTCACTCCCTTTACGAAACCTTTTTGATTCGTCCGATGCCATTGTTGAAGTATCTGGTCTTAACTCCTCCCTCCACCTTTTCTATCACCCGACCCGCCTTCTCACCACACTTCTTGAAAGGATTTTGCCGTAGCCGCTACCTGTAAGGCTAAAACCCGCAACTCTGACCTCAACCCCTTCACAAACGGCGAATCCGTTCTTGTGGACTGAAACAAAGTTGGGTGGCATACCTGGATAATGCACGAAACTTAGCCTCATATGCAGTAACCGACATCCTACCTTGCTCTAGGCTCAAGAACTCATCCCTTTTTCCTATCCCTCAAAGTCCGGGGAATATACTTCTCCAAAACAAACTAGAGCATGATGCCAGTAATAGGTGGTGCCTCTTGTTGGTTGCACTCAACCATGTGACCGCCACACATTTTGGGTTCCCTGAAACTGCTAAACTCACGAACTCAACACAAACCGTTCTTTACTATACCCATCCCTGTGTAGTACTCATGGACAAGTCAACCAGAAAATTCGTAAGCAATCCTCAAGATTCAGTCTCACCTTTGAAGACTGGAGGTTTCTCAATTTCAAGAACCTTACTGGAAAAGTTCAGCTGATCATTGTCATTTATAGGCCCTGTAGTCAGACGAGGAAACGTGCCTATTTCCAATGAAGTATCCATGCGAGGAGCCATAGTGGCCGCATGTTGTACCTCCGGAACCTGGGGTGCTGGTGCAGAAAACACTGGAGGTGTCTGACCCTGATCAGATAACCCGCTAAGATAAGCAAGAACCTGATTGATCATCTCTGGGTAGGTTGGGGTGGCAATTCCTCATTCTGTGCTTGTTCATTCTCCCCTTCCTCACCCTCTCTTACCATTTCCTCCGTCGGTGGAGGATTCACCGCCCTAGTACCAGGTGGGCTAGGTGCTTGTCCTCTTCCTCTAGAGGACGTCCTCCCACGACCTCTTCCACGGCCTCTCGCGACTGTTCCTCTCCGAGCTACAGCCCCAGTGGCTGGCTCAGACGGTTCTTGTCTTGCCGGTGTTGGTGCAGTCGTTGCTCTAGTTATAACCATCTGTGAAATAGAGTGAAGATGGTCAGATACCAATTTGTATCACCTAGATACCAATTGAATCCAAGTAATAGCACGAAAGAAAGAAAGAAAGAGTGGAATTTTCCTAAAGTCTTATAGCCTCTCAAAGAAAAGTAAAGGCGTCCCCCTACCGTTCTTTAAGACTCTACTAGACTCGTTCTTGTGTGATGAGACCAACGAACCTAATGCTCTGATACCAAGTTTGTCACGACCCAAAATCTAGCCGCGAGTGGCACCCACACTTATCCTACTATGTGAGCGAACCAACCAATCTAAAACTCCAACATATTGAACAAAAATACAAAGCGGAAGACTTAAAACTCATTATCCCCAAATCTGGAAGTCATCATCACAAGAACATCTATCCTCAAGTTACAAATCTAGAAGTATCTAAGAAGCTAAAATAAATAAAAGGCTAGTCCATGCCGGAAGTTCAAGGCATCAAGACATTGAAGAGAAGATCCAGTCCAAGCTAGAAGCATTAGCTCACCCTGAAATCCGGTGTAGTGACGACTGGCTAGAAGTGCTGCTGAGTTGAAGACGACGGTACGTTTGCTGCATTCCCCAAATAACAAAGAAAGAAACAACAAGTAGGGGGTCAGTACAAACACAAGTACTGAGTAGGTATCATCGGCCAACTCAAAATAGAAAACAGTATATATCAGTTCATATCATAAATCAACTACAATACTCAACATGTAGTAACAAGTACTATAATCATCAATAAGTACTACCAAGTTCATCCATGAGGACTCAAGCCTCAATACCACACTCATTTGGGAATTAGGTTCATTACATTGAGTATATAAACATCTCTCAAGATTTATTATCTTTCTTCCTCTTGTGTCGGTACGTGACACTCCGATCCCCTAATTCTACGTGTCGGTTCGTGACACCCGATCCC